>JAGXCT010034356.1:0-31294 GCA_022495035.1 Philopotamus ludificatus
TTTATTGGACTACTGTCGCGTCCCCTAACATTTGGTGGCAGCGGTGGGATACCTTCCGGTACTACTGTCGCGCCCCCTTAACACCATAAATATTAAATCCAAAAATTGTAAAAAAAAATGTTAAACTTATTTTTTTTAATCGGAGTCAGTGTTGACAGCTTCACTTTATCCCTATTCAAGACATAAGTTACATAAGGAAATGTAATTTTGTAATATTTATGTATTAGACAATATAAATTGATCTAATCACGTTGAGTGTTATTTTTTACAAACAAAAACATGATTTTGCGGTTGTGTAATCAAATCTTACGATTCCCTTTGTATATCGGCGAAGTGGTCCATTCATTCTGTCCAAAACAATACAAAACCTCAACAATAGATATCGCACATACATAATATTTCGTATTGAAGTTATTTTTATAAAAAAAAGGCCAAGTTCAAGTGAGAGTCATCAAAATATTCAAATTTATTTTTTGTAATTTTTGACACAATTTAAAATATTCACAAATAGTTTAATCTCATTAGTACAATGAAATATTCTTCATAAAACTATAATCCTATATGACTTTTGATTTATTTACAAATCTTTAAAGACAAAAAGACGTCAGTTTTTATCACATTTGTTGTTTTTTTTAGAGATCCTTAAAAAATGATAAATGTTGCTTTCTCTTATTAATCGTGTGTTCAATTAATAGTTAAAATTAAAAATATATATATATATATATGTATATTATTTTTTAATATCAAAATCTGCTATATGTATGTAACTAATGCAAGTGTGAGCGATTAAAAACAAATTGTATTGTTTTTGTGTATGGTCTAAATATCTAAACCATGACAATAGTTTAATTTTCATCAAACAAAGTATGGACGTAAGTAGAGAACAATCTATTAAGAAAAAGTGTTACATTTCGACAGTTCGGGGCAATTAGAAACAAAGTTTTAATAAATGATTTCTTTTTAATACTCTATCTATTAATATTGACCATTTTTTCTAGAATATATTTCCTAACTTTATATGTATTAAACCTCTTGATTCACGGTTTTAAATTTCTTAGAACCTATAATATTAGAAGGACCCAAATGTAATGTCGTATTTGTTTAATGAAACTCAAACTCATATTTCTAATCATTTATTATACTTAAATTATACAAAATAATTACCATTATTTTCTATGACCTTCTGCCATCAAAATATTCAAACACGTTGTTATTAGTCAAAGGACTGACGAAAACTAATCTGAAACTATGCTTTCCGAAAATGCGACATTACATTTGGGTCCATCTAATATAACCCAATTTCGTATGACCTTTTTTGAAACATTGAACGTTTGAACGGAAATTTGTAAAATGATTAAATTTATACATATAATATTAGAGTCAACATTCAATCATCATAGGCGCAACAATCCTGATGTAAAGCCCTGGCCTCATCCAACACCCGACCCTTCTCCATTTTATCCGGTCTGCCGCCAATGTTGCCGCCAACTTCCTGTCTTCCCGGAAGACTTGTTAAATATAAACCTTTTCGGCGGCTGACTGTCTCGCATCCTCTACACGTGACCGGCCCAACGGAGTCTAACTTCTCTGACGACAACTGTGACCGGTATATCCTAATAAAATCGGCACAGCTTCTCGTTGTTTCGAAGATAGATTGGATGTTCAAAATTTGAAATATTTTAATTTTAATATTGTCAGTTTTGTCCAAATTTAATTATGCAATTCAATTATTAACTGGAGAAATTAAAATTTAAACCATAAATGGTAAGCTTTTGAAATCCAGTGAGTTGCCAGGATAAAAAAAACGTATTACCTTTTTGAAAACCCCTATAATTGACCTGTTAGACGCCGCGATTTTTTTTACATACAGTTAAACCCCGACTAACACTAAAATCGGGACCGTGTAATTTGGAGTCGTGTAATTGAAGGAATGAAGCCTTCCGGCTGTGTGCGTATAGCCTGGCACGAGTTGAATACACATACGCTAGCCAACGTTTGACTGTATGTGAATGCGACCGCGCAATTGGGGGATTTGCGGCGAATATTTCAACTCAGCGTGTAATTCGGAGTAGTGTAATTGGGGGCTCCACAGTACTAGCAATACCAACTTCCGCGTCCTTTATCTTCGAACTGATGATTCGTATCTCAAATTTTAAAACATAACTTGGAGAATGCGAGATGCTTCTATAATTTTGAAAATATACATAAAAATTTGTCGTAATAGATCATTTTTAAAATTAAATAAAAGTTAGCTCTACGACTCATAGCACTTACCTAATTATGTGCCTTTTGCGCAAATTGTCTATGATGTCGGCATCAAGTTCAAAAAGTAAAAATGAGGCTGCCGGACACTAGGAATTTTTAAAAGTCAAAATTGAAAATCTTTGAAAGGCTGCACGAGAAAGTATAGCGGACCGCGGGTTGCTTATCCCTGGTGTAGAAGGAAAGCCTATTTCATCTGCTTTGACAATTCGCAGAATAAAGAAGCAGTTGGAGGATTCAGACTTTAAAAATATGTGGCGATAGTGTCCGACGCCTGTGTGCAAAATTTTAATTGGGGCCCGTATACCCATTCTCCACAATAAAAAAAAATTAAGAAAAAGAATTTGGACTTTTTTGATTTTAAGAAAGTTTAATAAATTAATATTTCATATTTTCATTTTTTTTTCCCAATTGGCGCTTTTCGGCGCACCTATTATTCCGGCACCTGTGTGCGCCGCACAATCTGGCCACATGGACGGCGCCCCCATGAACAAGGTCATAGATATAAGGTCGATCCGAACGGTTGTCCCCGATCTAACCTCTCCTCTTCGCTAGATAATAAAGATAAACGGCACCTGTTCTCACTTTCGAATCTATTCGGAAGCTGTGTGTAATATTTGAATACAGTCAGATGACTAATCGTGTGAAAGTTTGATAGAGCATAATACTGAACTATTTGTATTTTTTTAACATCTGAAAACGTTTTTCAGGATATGGACTCTAGCGAGACTTCAACTACAATAAGCATTTCACTGTAATGAGCACAGTTGTTAGTCTTTAATAATCCCCAAAACTTTACCATATCTTTTGCTCCATGAGGCAGCTTTATAGAGGGTGAAGATTTACTACTGATGAAAATATAGGCATCATTAACCCTTTCAGTGCGGGGCGCATCGCGTACATGCGCAAACAAATCGTGTCAGGGTGCGGGCGCATCGCGTAGATGCGCGAGATTCTTAAAAAAATAAACTTGTCGTTGCATATAAACTAGACCGAGTTAAGTGATGGTGTTTGTTTTAAAAATCAGCTAATAAGCACAGCTAACCAAAAAAAAAAAATTTTACCAAAAAAGTTATATAAAGCATATAAAATATAAATAAGGAACCGTGCCATTCAAATCGCGCTTGGTGCCTCATTCAAATCCCCGCGCGACTCGCGGCAGTATCGGTGACATACTCGGCCGTCTGGCTGGTAGGATCGCCAAGGAAATTTCACGTACATTATTTAAAATATAATTAAAATGCTATAATTATAGTTTAAATTTGTTTATTAATTTAGGTCCATTTTTTTCTCACTTAACACCTTCCATACGGTCAAACATGCCCTGGTGCGGGTCCGATTTGTCGAAATTTTGTGAAACGTCTTATTTTACAAAAAACGTCATAACTTTTTTATTAATCAACATATTGAACTGAAAATTTAACTACTTCAACCTTATGATTACTAGATAGTAAATGGAAACAATTTATTTACAACTTATAGCAGGAATCACCAAACTTTTAGAATTTTTTATAAATCATGGTTTAAACATTTACTTTTAAATGTTGAATGTTGAACACGAATCAGGTCTACTGCGTATCACAGTAGACATTTATTTGCGCGATTTAAATTAGTGGTTACAAGTAAATTAGACCAATTTGTTTTAAAAATTAGCCCACAAACACAGCTAACTATAATCAACCAATCACAAGAAAGAAAAAAACTATACAAAATATACATATGGAACAAACCTGAAAAGGATTCAGTTATATCTCGTGTGGCCGATACAGTGTAGTTTCTTTGTTTCCGTACGCTGGGTCAGGGCTGCCAAAAATATTGTACGTACATTATTTGAATTTCAGTTAAAATTCTATAATTATATTTAGCTTTTGTTTATTAATTTAGGTCCGTTTTTTCCGAAATTATAATGTCACTACACGACGACAATAAAGACCTTCGATTGGATCCATACTCCGATTTTGATATTCGTGAGGAAGAATACGAACGTTCCGATTTTGCGGGTGTATCTGAGTAGAGACCCGATATTCCATGTACTTCGACGGAAACAATTACCGAAAATCTATTACATTGGAGATCTGGTCCTTTTATTCCTGTCATACATGAGTTTAAATGATAAAACCGATATGATGCTATCCAGTCTAAATTCTCTTAGAAAAAGTGTGAAATGGTATAAGAAAATTGCATTTCACATTTTTGATTTATATTTATTAAACGCACATACGATGTACAGGAATATAACCAAAAAAAAATATCGCTTTCAGAATTTCAACTAAATGTAATAAAGGAATCTTAAAAAATATATAAACTAGTTCCGAAAGATATAAATACTCAAATTGTTCGTCAGGTTTTGTTTCGCGTACAATATCAACTGAATTATCAAAAAAAATATGCCGAAGTTGTTGCCAATCACAGGTAAATCTTCAAAATCATATAGACAATGTCATGTTTGTTCATTCCACCAAATCTCAAAAGAGGGTAATGTCACGTTACTTTTGCCCATCGTGCATCGTGACATTGTGTGTAGCACCACGTTTGAAATTTACTACACACCAGGCAGTTTTAGATTCATGTTTATGTTGTACAAATATATCAGTTGGACTTTTTTATATATATTATTTTTTTTTAAATGACTGATTTGAATAATACCATTCCATAGTCTCTAATTGCCGGGTCCAATGTATTGTTTATTATTTTATTCATAACATATTTTTACTATTGTGTATTTTTTAATATACTTTTAATAATTAGTATGTACTTTTATATGTATATTCTGTACATACTTTTAATAATACATGTTTATTATTTATATTTATTTTTATAAATACCGTGCATCCCTGTAAAATATTAGTAAGAATGCTTCTGCTTTGCAAAGCAATAACATAAGATTGATGACATTCAATGAAAAGCATACTTCAGATTGATAATATCATGTTCTTTCTATATACAAATTATTTTACAGCACCCTATACTCTTTTTGGTAATAAAACATGGCTGGCCGAGTTTGATATGAAAGCTACTTTGTCTTCAAGCAGAATTCGTATCACTAATATAAAAAAAAAGCATACACATGCGCACTAATAATGAACATCGCCGGTCGGGCCGGTTGATATTTTGACCAATCTGATATATCTGAGTAAAAAAAATAGTCGCACGTCTCAGAATGGCCCGCCCTACTCTGAGTGTGACGCAGTGAACATATGGGGAACGGGACGCGAGGGGGCGACGCGTGGTCGGTCGGACGCGGATCTCTGTTTGATAATTACTCTTTGCCCGATTTGTATTATTACGAAAATAAAGCGAATCGAGTTTATATTTTTGGTTGAGGATGGAAGAACATATCCTAACTGGGCCATGTTTGCATAACCCGTATAGGAAAAATGGTTCAATATAGCGGTAAACGTGAATACAAATTTACCTCGCCAAAAAATAATTGGTTCAAAACGCCGGCCGCACTCAGATGCAGAATCGTTGTTAGACCCGCCGCATTGAAAGGGTTAATAAGGAAGTATTGATTCTACAGCAAGGATTCAGATAATTAAAACATATATATGCATGCTGGTAATCATGATCAAGTTATGCTATAATTTTTTTATGTCTGAGATTATCATCTAAATTTCCTGCATTTCCTTCCTTCCTCAAACAGATAAACTGAACAATGCACCGTGTGTAACGAAGACGACACACATTCATGTAATCATATTGTGTTGAGCAACCCACATCCAACTGGCACCATTACGGACGTCCGTGCCGCAGTCGTGAAACAATTAAGACGTCGTTAATCGAAACTGTTACAATTAAAAATGGTCTCCGCCAAATCGAGGAAGTATGTGAGACAAGCTAGAGATAAAATGAAGCAACAACAATGGCACGAAGCAGTCACTTCTGAACAGCGGTCGTGAAAGTTCGCAGTGTCAAATCGTTTAGTGGATTGCAATTGTTTACACACAAACATCAAAATATTGCGTGAAAAATATATTTTCAGTGGTATGTGGAATCAGTGTATTCAGCTGAAAAAAAAAATAGTTAAAACAGCATCTGCTGACAATGTGATTTAAAAAAATGTGTGGTAATTTAGATATTAGGACGTCAACTTTGACAGTTTCTTATTTTACGTTGCTATTATATTTCGGCATTTGTCTTGTTTTTGTAAGAAAGCTGTCTTATATCCTCTTTCTAAATCATTTTAATCATTCCGTCACTGTCGAGTCGGATCCATCTCAAAGTGCACATTAACTAATGTTGATGCTTGGTGTTGGCATGTAAACAATATTAACTCACCTCCCTGAGATAGGTAAAGTGAATAAGTTAGATAAGTGAGTTCCACATGACCAGTATACAAATTAGAGACAGCACAGTTTGAAAGTTTGCATGATGTTGTTTGTCTTTTCACAAAAATATTTATTTTTTAATCGAATTGTGACGTGTGATGCAATGGCGCGTTGACAGTGTCCGACGCCTGTGTGCAGAACTTTAACTTTAAATTTTACGAAAAAGAATTTCCTCTCTTGGCACCTCTCGGCGCCCAATAATCTTCCGGCGCCTGTGTGCGCCGCACATTCTGGCCATAAGGATGGCGCGCCCTTGGTGTGATGAAAATAGGATCCAATACGGTAACCCAGTGGCGCTGCTTCAGCGCTTGAGAGGCCCCAGGGGAAATTCAATTTTGAGCCCCTACCCCTCTCAGAATATTTTCGCTACCCCTACACTCAGGTGAGTGTCTTATATATGGCGAGATTGTGCGGCGCATACAGGTGCCTGAGGATTAAGAGCGCTAATAAAATTTCACTTGGCTTTTGCACCACTGGACTAAAGAAACTACCGCCGAAATAGCAAAATTGTATTGACAATATTGGTGCATACTTTGATGCAAGTATTTATTTATTTGACTACGACGGATGGATGGCATAACAAAAAAAATACACAGCGCCATTCCCCCATATAAAGATTCGATAAAGATTCTAAAGATGCAAGGGAAATGAGTCTCTCACACTAATATTCTCCCCAGTGTCAAACCATGACACTGGTTGATTTTTAATATTATTGCAGTTGGATTGTAATTTATATTACACCTTGGCCTCATGTAACACGATCATGTGGTTCCACAAAAACGTCGTGTAATACAAATCCGTACTATACGAGGTTTGAAGTTTTCACAACAATAGTCTTTACGTTCCAAAAAATATCGAAGTTTGTTAACAACCTTTTTTTTAATAAACAATCGGCAACATATACATTAACATATTTGTTGAAAAATCTTGAATAACATACATATTTATTCATCATCGCTATCACTAATAATTCGAAACGTTCGACACTTTTTCGAGATCGGTTGTAAGTGTTAACAATTCCGGCGAATTCTGGTATGTTTTTGACATTGCAGACATCTATCCTTATCATAAAGTCCCATCCATCTTTTCTATCCCTATTACTGAGAGTGTACGGGCAGTATTTTTCTTACTTATAGACGATATTTTCTAAATCGTGTTATATAAAAAAAATGACACTAATCAACCGTGTTGTACATACCTGTGCTATACAAAATGTGTTTGTTTTATAACTATTTATGCAACGCAGGGTAGATAGCATTAAAATAATTAATTCCAACGCGCCAAACTATATACAAAATTATTTTTATAAAACGAAAGGTAATGGGTTACTTCCTCTTACATACCCCTCGGCCAGGAGTATCCCCTGAATTCATAGTTTTCGTCGTACACCAGCGGCGCGTCGATAGTGTTGGATTTTAAGTAAGTCTAATAAGTTTATATTTAATATTTTTAAATTTTTCCCCAAATGACGCCACTGACCGCACATAAACTCTTCCAGCGTCTGTGTGCACCGCACAATACGGTCATACGAACGGCGCGCCCCTGTCGGGCACATATCCTACTACTAACTTAGTCGCGGTTGAACTCACATTATCGATATACACCTAGGACTCGTATAACACGGTCATATGGTTCCACAAAAACGTCGTGTAATACAAATTCGTGTTATACGAGGTTTAAAGTTAGAAAAATTATTGAAGTTAATTCATATTATTTATTTTTTAAATGAATAATCGAAACAATATATATTTACGTATTTATTGAAAAACAACATTTTCTTTTTAGAGTCGTGAAGCGATTACATATAATTATATTTTTATATAAGATATTAATCCATTTTCCCTCATTTCTGAGGATCGTGATCATGTGCATGATTCCCCTTATGGAGTACCATGGACATGGTTTTCATGGGAATATATAGTGCAGTCGTTTCCCGTTGCCTTTTGCACCGCAGTGATTTTTTATACTGAAGAGCGCTGCTGCCGCTTTCCAGCTTATATTTTTGACAATTATTTTTTTGTGAAATGAAGGTCGTCAGCCTTCATCCCACCCCTCTGTTGACCAGCGCCATTCAAAAGTGTTCAGAATGGTTACCCATCTGAATACTATCTGCGCTTATTGGCAATTAACTTTAACAATCATAATTTGATTGTAATTACCTCCAAGCTATGACGGCGAAAACAACATTAACAACATATAATAGATCATTCATTCATCATCACTTACAATTCCATATGTTCAACTATTTTTCGAGATCGGTTGTGAGTTTTCATTATCAGAGGACTCTGGATTATTTTTGGATTTAGCCTTTAAAAATTCTGTAATAAGCGATTGTCGCCTTTTAGCGTATAAATTTTTACGTATATTGTTATGAGGCCATCTCTTGTAATTCCATCTTGAACTTCAAAATTCTTTCTATTATAAAATCATTTTCATCAGCCAATTCCAAACCGTCATTTATTGTATTTAATGTGAAACGCATAGCCACTTCGCTGCAACTGCTTTCCGAGTCATTAATCATCGTAGATTCAATCAACATTTCGACCAATTCTTCTTGATTTTACGTGCGATCCACCAATATTTCTTCGATACCTTGAATATCCATATCATTTAATCTTCTCCACCAACACCACGACAAATGTTAATTGTTTTTTGGTATTCAACTTCTATTGGTGGTACAACATTTTCTGCAGGGACTACTTCTGGCCACAGCTATTTCCAGCAAGAATTGAAGAATTCGATTGATTTATTTCTTTAACAGATGCAGAAACAATATTAACACAATTTCGAATAGATGATTTTTCCCAAGCCTGTGTGACTTAAATTTTCATCTTGATCGAAACCCATCTAATATTTTTTCGTTCGACGAATATTATACGCTTTAATGTTGAAATTATTCCTTGGTCTAAAGACTGGATTATAGACGTAGTGTTTAGTGGTAAAAATAATATTATAAACCAGCGGATGTCCTAGTGCATTGACCAGTATCAATAATATTTTAAAATCAAGATTCTTTTTGCTCATACAGTTTTTTCACGTCAAATGCACCTTTCTTCAAATCAAATGCACCTTTTTATAAATCAAAAGCACCTTTTTATAAATCAAATGCACCTTTTTATAAATCAAAAGCACCTTTTATAAATCAAATGCACCTTTTACAAATCAAATTTTTAAAATCAAATGCACTGTGATATTAAAATTTAATAAAACATTTAAATACATTTTTCTCCCATTCATTTTTTTTTTTTTTCAGTTCCTTCAATATGTGAAAACGGTTTCATAGAGTGAGATTCGATCCTAACCCCCCGAGTTTACGTTTTCCAGCTAATTACCTTTTTCTTTCAGTTCTATTTCTAACGATGTTTTTTTCTCACTGCATCCGGTGCAATGATGTTCCGAATGTCCAGAAAGTGATTTTTAAAATTTATACTGTAAATAAAACGTAATAAGTGGAAAACGAGTTCCAATATATTTAGTACCCCAAAATTAAGTTTTCCCGTTCTCTACGTTTTTAAAGGAACTGACAAAACAAACGTAATTAACGGGAAAACTTAATTTCGGGGTACTAAATATATTGGAACTCGTTTTTTACGGTTTTGAGGGAACTGGTAAAAAAAACGTAATAAGTGGAAAGCGTAAATTGGGGTTAGATTCGGGTATTAAATACTTTGGAACCCGTTTTTACGGGTTTGAAGGAACTGGTTAAAAAAACGTAATTAGCGGGAAAACTTAAATTCGGGGTACTAAATATAGTGAATCACGTTTTTTTACGTTTTTAAAGGAACTGACAAAAAAACGTAATTAATGGAAAAACGTAAATTCGGGGTAAATCATAAATACAGTGGAACCCGTTTTTTACGTTTTTGAAGGAACTGATAAACGTAATTTGGGAAAACGTAACGGAAGCTATCTATATAATACAGTGGAACGCATTTTACATTTTTTTGGAAGGAACCGAAAAACGTAATTTTAGGAAAAAATGTATTTGAATGTTTTATTAAATTTTTAATAAGGTGCATTTGATTTTTAAAAAGGTGCATTTGATTTGTAAAAAGGTGCATTTGATTTATAAAAAGGTGCATTTGATTTATAAAAGGATGCATTTGATTTGAAAAAGGATGCATTTGATTTGAAGAAAGGTGCATTTGACGTGAAAAAACTGTATAAGCTTCTGCATCAGGTATACATATTTGTAAAACCAATCCTTAAAAATAATACTTGTGGTCCAAGCCTTTTTATTGGCTCTCCAATAAACAGGTAAATTCATTTTGTCACAAATTTTCAGTGCTCGGGGGCTAAAGACCGATTAATAAACAATGACTTTATTATGAATCCTCCAGAAGAATTAGAACATTTTTCTTTCGCCACCTTAAATCCCTTTGCACGTTTTTCGCTTTTTGATATGTAGGTTCGATGAGGCATCGATTCCCAGTACCATCCCGTTTCGTCCGCATTGAATATCTGGTCTGATTTGTAGCCTTTATTTTTTATAATTTCGGCGAATTCTGTAATAATTTTTTTGGCAGATTCTATGTCAGCCGATGCATTTTTTCCTAGAGTTTTTATATTATTTAATGAGAATCGCTTCTTAAAATATTCAAACCATTCTCTACTAGCAGAAAATTTAATTGATAAATGTAACGAAACAAACTAAATTAACAAGTCTCGACATGTTCAGTATGATTTGCCATGGCACGATCCATGGCCGTACAAATTAAGGATGTTTTTAATTATTGTTTTTTTTTTTCTGAAACCGTGTTATATAAAGCGTGTTATACAAAAATATTTCACAATTCATCAGCCCGTGTTGTATAAAACCGTGTTTTACGAAGCTTGCATACAAGCCATAACACTGGTGACAATGTAAACTATGGCTTTGTTTCATCATCATCATCACATTTGCCAGTCACAAGGCTCTCACTCGCTGAGAGCATGGGAACCTTACTACCTTACCAAACTCTCGCATGGTAATCGAGGCCAAAGGAACCTGGGTCTCACACGTGACGTGAGGGCTCCCCTTTGGTGTCCATACCGCGTGGACCGAGCCGTCTTGGTATGCGGTTTTTTGTAAAGAGTTTCCTTCTCATGGTCATCGCTGGCATTGGACGTACATCTTCCACCATGTTGGTATCGGATTTTACCCTCTCGACTGTGTCCAGGCAAGTAGGAGGTGGTTTGTCTCGATAATACATTAAGTTTATACTTAACGGACTTATATAATTCGGCAGTGATTTTAATATTTTCCGAACATGCCACCAAATTCTACGTGTCACCGAATACATCGGCAAAGGTCTCAACTACGGACACGCCTCCGGAGCCATCTTCTTAGACATTACGCGTGCCTTTGACAAAGTCTGGCACGACGGACTAATCCACAACCGATCAAAGGCTTTCCGTCAGCTTCATAAAACTAATACTAATTTTCCTGAATTAACTGCAACTTCAAGTGCTAAAATCAACTCAGATCTCTCCTCCACCAGGCCGATAAGTGCGGGAGTCCCACAAGGGTCAGCACTTTCGCCTCTGCTCTTCTCACTATACACAAGTGACATTCCGACTCCGAGAAATAAAAAGCACGTCATGATCGCTCTACGCAGAATATACCGCTATATAATTTGCAGACAATATCTGGCCCAGCAAAATCAAATCATACATTCAAGACTATATCACAGAATTCTCGAGCTGGTGCGACAGATGGCTGATAAATATTAATTCAGCAAAAACACAAGCCCTTTATTGCTCTCATCCGAAGAAGAGAATAAAAACGCTCCCCCCACCGATTAAAATAGGCAATTCAGACATCCAGTGGAAGCTCGAAGCGAAGTACCTCGGGGTCATATTTGATCACAGGCTATCCTGGCTTAACCACACCAAATATGTGATCAAAAAAATCAATATTTCCACAAACGTCCTCGGTCCACTTATTAATTCCAAAAGCATCCTATCCGTCAAATTAAAAAAACTAATATATACAGCTGTTATCCGTCCAAAAATCCTTTACGCTTCCGCCATTTGGGGCATTGCTCGCCCAATCCTTTTAAACAAAATTCAAATTAGAATCAACAAAATACTTAGAATCATCTGCAAAGCCCCCCCTGGTATGTTCCTCGGAAACAAAAGCACTAGATCCTTTTAAACATTCCACCATCCGACCTCATAAAAAAATATGCGTTGCCCTTTTACAGCAACCTCCCCAAATTTTCTAAAGTCAACCCATCCATTTCCGCACTTTCCAACTACACTATCCAACACTCCTTTGCCCACCACAGAATTCCGCTTCCCAAAACAGTACTAGGCTACCGTCCCGGGTAATAGTAAAGTCAGGATGGTCTGCCAAAACAGGTTCACATTAATTTTATTTTTATCAAAATTATATGTCTACTTATTTAACTTATAATTTTGTATTTCATAACATCTTCTACTGTTGTTCTCTTTAACTTTTATTTTACAATTCATTATTAATTAAATATGTATGTATAAGTGCAAAATGAGCACAGAGCATTCAAAAAAAGTAGAAGCTCGGTTATTATTAAAAAATATAAGTAATATCCAAAAAAAAAAAAAAAACAAAATATGAAACTCAGACCACCAATTGAGATCTAGAGGGCCGATAGCGTAAATGCTAATCCTCGAAAAATAAATATAGACCAATGATGATGAATATTTTCCGATGTTTTTAAGGAGGTTGCACGGAAGAATTTTTTAAGCATTCTGATTTCATGAAATATTTGACACAATAAATGAAAATAACTCATATTGTCGTAATAATGTAATGATTTTCCATTGTCTATTTCCGTATAAAGACGATTTAATCCCCATTTTACACTCGATTTACAACAATGGAAAGCGTTTTCGTCAACCGTCTCATTGTACATGAGGAAAGACGAAAATGTGTATTTAATTGAGGTGTAATTAATTACTCGAATGCATTTTCAGCTCACAGCGACGTCGCAGCTGAAATAATGAAAACGTTTGACACTAGCATACTCTCTATCACAAGCTACGCGATATGGATGGCTTTGATAGATTTCACATTTGCCTCGAATAATATAACGAGTAGATACATGGTGTTAGACGAAGAACAATTGATGGAGGGGAGATTTTTACACGGCCGAAAAAACAGAAAACCGAGATTTCTCAGCTTCAACACCGACGATAATGAAATCACGGTATAGATACATATTATAGTATTAAAATTTATTAGTATTGTGATAAAAATCATTTATTTATCGCGTAAATACAGGTGGAGATGCAACTCTCTGTGCCGTTTTTAACGATACCCATAAAAAAGACCATCGATAGTACCACGGGAATGATGAGTGTATGTATTGTTTTAAAAATGTATCAACAAGTAAGATGATGTTTAAAAATTTACCATATTTTTGCAGAAATTTCATTCGGTTAATTTAAATATGGGAGCCATAGGACTTGCCGGTGCTGTAGTTCTCGGAACATCAGTCGTCCTACCAGCCATTATGCGTTTATTGTCTGTAAAACACGCTCATACACAATCTGTGTTTGGAAGAGGTTATAATATATTATATTACGTAGTCAACCCTCCTATAGCGCCGAGATAGGAACCATGCTATAGAAACGCGCCCCAAAGAAGACTAGGCAACCATACATAATTTAGGGTTATGTTTTATAACTGCATTTTGTAAATTGAACGAAATCAATACGTCAAACGTTTTTTATTCACATATTATAAATGACCTAGATTAATTTTTAATTATATTTTGTTGTCAACCAAAGGGCATTGACCTTAATTTTGACACACGGCAACACATATAAACTATTTTTAATCGATTATTTAATTAAAATAGATGCACTCATTCAATTTGACAGTTGCATAGTGAAAACAAGACGACAATTAACGAGCATATATTCCACTAAAAATATATTTTATTAATCAGTTGGAGAGCCATCGACGAACTAAAAAAATCAGCGATCCTAAACCATAGAGCAAATTTCACATTAATCACAACAATCGTTATGAATTATCAATCATATTTTAATTATGATTAATTGTAGCTATGGGCAGTGATATAATGGAAAGAATCGGCAGAGAGTTAGGATCTCGAGGTGCTCCTCCTCAAGAATGCATGGGACTCATCATTTGTTGGCTCGTGAGACGCTCTGCCGAAGCATCCGAAAGGGGTAATCCCGATAACTCTGATAAAATAGTCGACGTATTAGCCAGGTATCATTGTCAATATTTAATACAATCGATTATAAATTTTATTCTGATTTTATTTATTTATTTCAGTAACGAATGGATTCACGATATGTTAGATAACACAATATTCCAAGAAGCGATCGCATACGGCTACACTAAACAGAATTGTTCTGTAAAATATGCCGAGTGCAAATTGAGTCCGACGGCCGTCGATAATTTTATTAATGTGATATATGCTAGAATTTTTAATGTATAGTTGTGTGATTTTTCAAATTTTCAATGTTCCTATCCTTTTTTTGTATTATATTTATTAAATTTTATACCTAAAATTATTAACGTCGTATTATTATACATGATGATACATACTTATTTTATTCGAAACGTCAAGAGAGAAAATTAATTCCTTTTTAAAATATGATCGTTAATGTTCGCATTAAGACCAAATCATTTTAGAGAAACGTCAAATAGGTTAGGTCCGCGGCTGCTTGCCATATAATAATAATTATATAAATATTGAATTAATCAGGACAAAATGAGGCTTACGGCAATATTGAATCAGCAGCATATAGGCCGTCAGATAAAGCGGCATTGGGAAGTCCAGAAAAATAGAAGGATTCCATTGACTGAGACGGAAGAGAGATTGAGAGCAAGGGGCATTGTTATAGAAGATGCAAATGAATTTGTCAAGGAAAAAGTGGAAAGAGTACAGTAAGCATTTTATTTATTCCGTAATTAAATCAGTGATAATTATGTATTTACGTCTATATTTTACATTTTAGAATACAGGTGATTGGACCGTTTGAATTACCGAAACCGAAAGATGAAAATCATCCGGAATACAAGAGTAAAATATGCAATGTGATGCCAAAAAATAGACCTCTCATCGAAGGACTAAAACAGGCTCAGATTCTAACAAAATCCATTCACATAGCCGAAAAATTACCTGAACACATCGAGAACATTGCAAATACGGACGCATCTGAGAGCATTCATAAACAAGTGAGAGACGTGATATTATCGGCAAACGTATACGACGCCGAACAGAAGAAACTTCCCCGCGTAATCAATCCGGAGAGACCAGCACATGTCTACCGACGAGAATATGGAATAACAGACGTCCGCCGATCAATAATAACGATGAACAAGCTGATAGACATCGTCGAAAGAAACTGCGACGAATCCGCAAACAGATCGATCGCCGAACAAGTTGATGCGGTGATATCGTTTCAAAAGAATAAAGACTTCATACAGTTTCATTCGCCGTCGGATTATCTCTTGACGTCGTCGCAGCCCATTCAACCGATCGTAAAGAATGTCGAGTTCACGGAAGGAATAGATTTGCCGTCGTTGAGTCCGATTAATTATTTGATATCCATTCCGAAGGAGCATTTTTACGATTTTACCACCGCATATCCCGTGAATCATTCGGCCGTAGCGTTTCATCCCCACACGACGTATTTGCATTTCAACAAATCGCAAATAACAAATCTTCACGAAACGGAAGTGACGCAAGATCAGATCTATGGGCGATCGTTGCTCCATTGCTTTACGATAGCCGCGTCGTATGCAAAATCGTTGCACGGCGACGACGTAGAGACCCTTCCCGTTCCTGTAACCGTGCAATGCGTTCAATCGGACGGATGCAATTTTAATTTCGGTGTTTTGCAATTGAACACGTTGAATATGAGCGACGAGGAGGGAATCAAAAACATGTGGTATACGACGCCGACGCTATCCCTGTTCGAGTTCTGCGGATACGTCAAAGGAATACCGCAGCTGAACGGATACAACGGCAAAATCTATAATTATCTCAACGCGCTTTATAAAAACGTATGATTTTTGGAAATATTGTTATTACGATTTAGATTAATATGATAGGAAAAATAAATAATAAAAAAACAAGATTACAGTCGATGTATTTATTTCACAAAATAATACAATCTCCTTGCAAAATCCAGATTGAATATATTATATAAAATTTTACACATCCGAAATGCAGAAAACTCACAATTTTTACGATTTCTCATTATCGTCTATTTTTTTTATGAAGCTATCGTTATTATTTGAGGAACAATTGAAATGATAATATTCTGTTAAAACCCTATATTTTGATAGTAAAATCAGTCTCGATACAGACGAGACTGTACGTAAGGATATATCTCGCTCAGATTTATTTTTGTTTGAATCATTGTTTAAATGCAATTTTTCTTATTTTTAGTCGTAACGTTTATCATTATTTTGTTTATATACGCTTGATTCTCTTTGTATACGGTTGTAAAATAATTATCATGGACGAGAAGAATTACGCTTATTTTTATTTAATATGACAATGAAGAGGCAGTTCTACCAACCACAAGAATAATTTTAGAAAGCCTACAGCTTGACAATAAATCATTTTTTCATATAATAACCATTTTATAGAACTAGCTTTGCCGTTTCAAGACTATTTTGACATTTGATATTCTCAATATTGGCAAAACGTTATCCTATCATGTATTTTCCCATCTCCGGTGAATACAGAGCATGAGGCATCATAACCGTGCTGAATATTGACAGCCAACAATAAAGTGAGAATCCAATATGGCTACCAATGTCAAAACACATCAGAAACAGGTGTACCAACACAACAATAAAATTAATATGAAGCGCGGTAGAGAATCAAGCGTATATTAAAAATATATTTTTCATAATCGATTGGCGACCAAATGATTAATAATTATTATATCATCACGAGATCCGATAAAAATCGTCTAAAATTACAAATAATTGTTTTGGCTTAATGATATTTTATACACGTGGCAATTACGTTATTGTATAAAATTCCACGAATACTTCTTATTAATAAATATATATTGTAACTTCTATCTCAACGACGTTATATACACGCAAGATGTGTTTAACAATATTTTTTTTTTATATCAAATCGATAGAAAAGTGTAATCCAAAAATATTCTACGTTGAAATACATATGTCATAGTAACGTCTACGATCGCTATAATTCTATTGAAAATAAAGATTATACATCATATTTCGGGTGAGGATGAAGTATATATCGTTAAATATAAGAGTGATTTAATTTTGTATACTTTGCGTCTTAAATAAAATGACAATGATAACAAAGAGTTGAACAAACATCGTTTACTGATGAAATTAACTTATAATCAATATATATACAGCATAAAAAAATTCAACATAATATGAAACACAATATTTATTTATACCTTTTTTCAATATATACAATAAGAGGAATTCAAATGGGATCCGAATTCCGCAAACAAAAATAAGAGTTAACACCCATTTCACATTGTCCGATAACACATTTTCATACGTAACCATAGTAATTTATTAAAAAAACTAATTAAATAATTCAGTCCACTTTATGACAAAATATATTAAATCTCCGATACGACATTAGTGCTCTTGATCAAACTTCTGTAGTCGTCGGCGCCGTATCTGGTTAGCTGCCTCACTTTCTTCGTTTGTTAGAGATTCGCTGTAATTTGAAGCATTAGTGACTTATTTTATTACACCATTAATTTATTCGAAAATATACAATTCGTTACGTTACATACTTAATAAGCCATATTTGCATTTTTTTTAAATATAATAAAACATTACGAGTGCGGGATAAATCGATGATAATTCTACAATGCACTTCGTAATAAATAAAAGACATGGGAGAAACACAAAAATCGGATAAAACAAGGCGTCAAACAGCCTACTGATCTTCCTCACACATTAAAACCAAAACCTCAATGCGGATTTTATCCGTCCGAGTGAAAGCATATAACAAAAACTTGGCTTATATCAAAATTACCTTGCAGAGCTCGCATCGGAAGTCTCAATCTGATCCGATTGACTACTTAGATTTTGAATATTTATTTTCTCTACATCGCTCGATTTGATATCAGATTTCTCTGTTACGTTAATGGCGTCTACGCTGTGAGGCTTGACTTCTTGTTCGGTAGGGGGCGACGCCGAACTCGCACCGGTATCTTCGACGGCCGACGTATCGGAGGGCAGCGTCGACGGATAACTCTCAATGATGATGTCGGAGCCGCTCAGATTTGATTCGGTGACGTTGCTGCCGCTGGTCTGCGTTTCTGCGTCTCTCGAATCGAAGATTGGTGAAAATCGGTTGGCGACAGCCGAGTACTGCTGCATCATCACGACCGAAGCGTCCAGCATCACTTGAATGTTTCTCAAACACTAAAAATAATTTTAAACAAACATTATACGTATGAAATAAAAAATTGGCCGAGATTTTTATCACAAAAAAAGACAAAGAGTTTAGACAAAAAAGACAATTCTATCCGAGTAATGGTGGATCACCATGGAAGTTAAAATAAGAAGCTGATTCTGGACTCTTCTATTAGAGTTAAATTCAATACTCGATACACGTATTCCCTTTCCCAGCATTTCAGGATACAATTTGGTCGCCTAAAGACACTCTCTCTGACTAAGTGTCGCCAGTCTCTGCCTCGTCCTTTAGAACTCAAAAATTCTGAGAAACACTGCTCTACATCATTCGTTCAATATTCCTTGTCCATTTAAATCCGAGAGATTCCTAGTTTTAATAGAATTTTTAGCTTTGATTATGGAAAACTTGTCAAAATACTTTGCTAGTCCAAAAATTTTGCTTTCCCTTTAAATGTGTCAAATTTATCTTTGCATTGAAGTAAAGCTCAACATCTCACAACAATGTTCCGGTATAAAGAGGATTGTTTTACTTCACATTTTAGTATACGAAAATCATTTGGGTGAGATTAGCCCCATTCAGAGAGCATAACCGCAACAGAAGCTTGGTAGGGGCTGTAGGGTTTGACGATGACATCTTATCCTACAAACCCTGATGAAACAGAATCCCTTTGTAGCTGTTAGCAGTTCGATTTCAACAATTATTTTTTCAAAGCTAATGAGAAATGGATTCTTTGTAAAAATGTCAAGCGATGAAGGTAGGGGAAGAAGAATCACCGGGACCCCAGGTTATATGGCATAAGGTGTTGTTATATATTTGGTGGGATATGAAAGGCTTAGTCTACTTTGAATGTTTAAATCCAAACCAACCGATTAAGTCAGTGTTAAAAGAAAAATGACCATCTTCGGAAGAGTTCTCCCCAGGCAAAAGTTCTCCAACGGTATAAGGTGTTGTCAGTTTGGTGAGATACGAAAGGTTTAGTCCACTTAAAACTTTTAATCCAAAAAGAACCAATTCCAAACCAAAAAGAACCAACGAAGCCGCGCTTCCAATGGAATAAAGCGAGGATGACCCACCATATTCCAACTGGATATTACCCATACTAATTATCATTTATTCGGCAGTTAGATGAAAGAGCACTGTAGAAAATAAAGAATATATTTTAGATTAACCTAGCCGTGCCGATGGGATCTATTTTGGACCCGAAGTTTTTTATTTTTTTCGAATAATTCTTTTAACCGATCCGTCATAGCGGCTAGAAACCAACGGCTCTGGCCGATGGGGTCTATTTTGTATGAAAATAGACCCCAAACATTTCAAGTCAAGAATTGATAAATTTTTCGACAATACCTTGACATTTGTTTTAAAAATTGATTGATCTATGAATGAAAATAGTTACTCATGATATGCTTCATAATTTGGTCGATAATTTGGATATGTTTACTAATTAATTTGACGCGTAAACTCGACGATGTTCCGTCGCGACTGAGACATGCTCCCGCTAGATATCGATGATTTTACAATTACGGGATGATCGTAAACTCACTTATATGATTGAGTAATACCTGAATGCGTTCCTCGATATTCTGACGCTCTCTCCCTTCCATGCGAGATAATTCCCCAGGTGTCAACGTTGACAAATTAGGCGGCATCGGAGGTGGCGGCCAAGGAAAGCCCATAAATGCTAAAAAAAATACTCAGATATAAAATAATTCTCGCTTTGATTATTAAATGTAAATTGATAATAATTACGTGCTAAATTCGGCATCATGTTCTGAGGAGGAACCGGCATGAAAGGAGGCGGCGGATTGGTCTGTTGAGCTGACGGAGTCGGGGTGGGCTGCGGTGGAGGAGTAGTCGGTTGTGCTGGAGCGGCCGCCGGTGGAGGAGGTGCCTGAGCGGGAGCGGCCGCCACATGAGGAGTCGCAGGTCCGTTGGCAGCAGTCAAAATATTCAACCGGCAAGTGGGACAGGTTTGCTGCCTTTGAAACCATGAACGGAGACACGAAGCGTGGAAGATGTGATTGCACGGCAATTTCTTAGCTCCTAAAAAACGACATGTTTCAACTCACAATATTAATAACAGTATAATTATCGCAAAAAGTATACTGACCGGTGACCATTTCTTCGCGGCATATTATGCAAACGTTATCGGCGGCGGCGAGTTCTTCGGGGGTAGCGTCGGGGTATAACGTGTTCATGTTTCTAATTGCTCTTCTCGACATGATCACGTCGTTAAATGCCTTATTGAAATTTCTACGATATAAAAGTTGATTAGATACCAGTATTTTGCGTTACATTTTTCTGTATTGGATTACAAATCAATTTTCATTTACCTTACTGTGTAATACATTTGGCGGAAAGCGAACAACGGCAGCGTCAATTGGCGCACCATTATTATTACAAAAGATACGTATAGAAGCACCTTAAAGAGACCGATGACAAACTCGGTATACAATAGTACGACGGCTTTATTTTCCCACGGACTATGCAAATCAATGGCATGAATTACATACTGAAAATATTAAAAAAATTATTAATATAATAAATGAGTTTATCAGAACATATTAAATAATCGACGTACCTTTATAAATATGTTGACAATCATGATGATAAGAATGCAATATTCAAAACCGTAAACCAACTGCACGGATGCACCTTTTGTGACCGTTGTTTGATATGCGTGCATTATGAAGAATATATCGAGGGCCGCCAACGTTAATAATAAACTTTGCACTCTAATGTGAAATAGAGATCCAATAATAGGACTTCGTTCCATCTTAAAATAAGGATATAATAATATTTTATTAAAAATGTATTTTAAAATTATGTAAAGCCAATAGAAATGATGTTTTTTTTTTGTTGCGTTACTTTCATACCAGTTTGTCACTGGCGTTGTGGTTGGTATCGTTCTGAAGCTCTGTTTGATATTTTTTTTGGACCACAGTAAAAAAGTATTTTTTATCTTTACTGTCTAGATATGAATCTGTTGTTTCTTATTATTACTGGGAAAAAGAAGTGGATCCCCTACAAAAATCCCAGAAGAAAACCGACTTTTATTGAATCAGGTAGCTATGTCTACCCCTGAGCCATCATTGGACTTTAAAAGGTTCCCTTTTATATTTCGTGAGATATTTTGGGAATAATTCACTATGAATTATTAAATCCTGGTCAGAATATTTCAGCAGTGGTGCATTGTATCCAATTAATAAGATTAAAGGAGGAACTGATTTAAAAAAATACGCAAAAATGCACTTTTGCATAGACGCAAAGACGCCTTGAATCCTCGTCAGTAATAAGATGGTTTTAAAAAGTTAAAAGTGCAAAATATTAAAGGAATTGTTCAAGACTTTGATTGTCCATGGTCAACAGTGAAGGATAATTTAATAAAAGGCATTGAACATAAAATAGACAAAGAATTTGGGTGCCGCACCAATTTCTCCAAAGATCTCAGAACAATGAATAAGCATCCTTTTTATCTTTACTATCCAGATATGAATCCAATCTGTTTATTAGAAGGGTTATTACTGGGGTGAGAAGCGAGTCCTCTACACCAATATCTGTGTTTACCACCCCTGGACCATCGTTGACTGAAAAGGTTCTCTTTTTGTATTTCGTGGGATGTTAAGGGAAAAATACATATGATTTACTAAAACCTAGTCAGACTTAAAAAATGATCAGTTTTAGGAAATAATCGAAGACAAATTCTTTAGGATGATAATGGTCACCTTTTTAAGTCGATGGAACATTTACTTAGTCCAAAATCACTTGGGGTAGTATATTAATGAAAAGCCATCAGAATTTTACGAAAAAGGTAATAAAAAACTACCTATCTTTGGAGGAAGATCATTGATAACAATAAAAAATTATTAACAGAATAATATCGTACAGTTTATGTTTAAATAAACTTTTGTCGCAATAAAAAAATGTCATTTCTTTCCACTTGACTTAATATATAACGAGATAAACATTGTCAGAATAAAATATATATTATTATACAAAATTAAACTTACAAAATCAACTCTGTCTTCCGCCAACCAATGGAATGATTTAAGGAATAATAATATTGTAAAAAAAGCTATAAACTTTGGATTAAAATCATCTTTGAATAAAGTGAACGCTAATGCTGTCTCAGTCAGAGCATACCACGATCTTTCCATTAAATGCTGCAAAATAAAAAAAACAAATTATTTAACATCGTCGTAATCGATTAATATTTTTATAAAAAAATAAATATTTACAGTCGTCTCATCGTATGTTTTATTAAATTCGATATGCAACTGATTAAACAACAAATTGCAAAACACAAACGAGTGTAAATTTATTAATAAATATATAAACAACGTGAAATTCACCTCAAATTCGGTGGCCCGCAACTGACCGAAGAATATTTTCTTCATCAATTTTCCTAAGAGCAGCACCACGATGAACGCCTGTATATAGATCACCTGTGAACACAAAATAAATCATGAATTTTATTATATTATTGCTAAATCTTTAATAAAATACTTTTTCTCTGTGGAAAGGGACTTGGAGGGGATTGGATAAGCACAAGTCAGTGTCAACGGTGATTCCAGAAATTCCGACAAGCCTCGTCCTGGAACATCTATAGAGAATCGACAAGAACAAACCTCGGTGGAACAAAATCTCATCGTAACTGTTACGGAGCAAGCAGAGATGCTTGAATTTTATCATTCAACCGTCCATAACACCTGAGTGCCATCGGAAAAATCAGCAAATTTGGTCAATGAGTTCCTCACAAACCTTTCAAGTCCTAATTGTGTGCAGAGGTTGAATGTGTGCTCATCTTAGTTCGCAAGTTTCAGGAATGAATCTTTTTTTGACCGAACTCATGACGAGAATCTATAAAGATGTCAAGTGTCGAAGACAGTGGGTAAGGAAAGGAGAAACAGCTCCAAGCTAAAGAAGGTCTTCACTGTGCATAACATGTTGTTATCTATTTGGTGGGATATGAAAGGTTTAATTCATTTTGAACATTCAAACCCAATCCAAATGATGACAAAGAAGTTCTACTATGAGCAGCTTTAGCAGCATAAGTTAATGCTAGAAGAAAATGATCATCTTTTGTTTACAGACAAATGTTCTTTTATCAGAATAATGCTTGGCCACGTTCATTGACGATCATATTACAAGCGGTTTGAATTGGAAAAGATACTTCGACCATCATATTCGACGGACATTGCCCAATATGATTATCATTTATTCTATAAACGAAGTCAGAACTGTACTGGAAGAGTATTACAGTATTACATTTATCGTTACAGACAAATGAATTTTATAAGAAGCGCCTTGCAAGTGTACCAGATAGATGGAAGAGCATTATAGAAAATGAAGAATATATTTTGGATCAAAAAAGGACCTTTGGGATGACACAATCCCAATTTATTTAATTTCCCAACGAGCTTTAGAAGTAACTGTGCCCTTGAATATGGAGATGCAAGTTTCTATGATTATTTTTATTAAACGACATTATTATCCATATAGATTTAAATATTTGAAACCAAAATAAAATCAATAATTCGATAAGAGCTTTGGACTTTGCCGACGATCAAAGCTCGATAAAAAAGAAAGTTACAATGTCTGACGTATCCATTATCAATCTTATGTCTGGATAAGAGACTTCTCTTCGTCAATCTCCTTAGACATGATCCATTGATGTATACGAGTCATAATTTGCATTACAATCAATTTTTTTAGCAGCTTTCATTCAATATTGTTACGATTTCCACATAAAGATGGTGATAGTTCTTTTCCATATTGTTGAAACCATCATTTTATAAAACTTAATACAGGCGGACCTCAACTTTCGCACATTCGACTTTCGCACAATTCGCTATTTCGCACATTTTGGAAAAATCATTGTTTTCAAAAATTGTTTCCAAAAGGCATGGCATAGTGATGGATGATATGGAGAAATCTTTCTGTTATTGGATAAGTAATCAAAATCAAGAAAACATCCCTCTGAGTACTTCAATGATTCAAGCTAAGGCTCTTAGTTTGCATAAAGATTGGAAGGCTAGACTAAACGAAGATTCTAACACAGTGTTTCATGCAAATGCTTGACCTTCGTTTCAAATTTTAAAACCAAGGTATTCTTTTCAATATTAAATTCACGGAGAATCAGCTGAAGTGCGGATGAAGATGCCAAAAGACTTTATTTCGTCATTGTCAAAGTGTGAAGATGGAGATATACCTCTAGTTAAATATTCAGCAAAAAAAAAAAAAAAAAAAAAAAAAAAAAAAAAAAAAAAAAAAAAAAAAAAAAAAAAAAAAAAAAAAAAAAAAAAAAAAAAAAAAAAAAAAAAAAAAAAAAAAAAAAAAAAAAAAAAAAAAAAAAAAAAAAAAAAAAAAAAAAAAAAAAAAAAAAAAAAAAAAAAAAAAAAAAAAAAAAAAAAAAATGGAAAAAACAAGAGACTGGATTTTATTTTTGGAAGAAGATGCCTATCGTACATTCTTATCAAAGAGACAAATCAGTTACCCCTGAGTCATAAACCTTCCTAAACTTAACAGTAGAAGATGTTAGTAGAGATGAGATTAAATCTCATTCTGAACCCTTATTAATAATTTCAAATGTATACCCGACAAAGAGAACGAAAATGGTATACAAATTGTAAGAGAGAAGTGAGGAAGAGAACCAGAAGAAATCATCAAGACCTTAACAATAAAAACATGACGAAGCTTTTACACATCTTCGAGATATTTTTAGAATATTATGGAAGATGTGATCCCAATGGAGAGCGCATATCTCAAGTGCGTAGAAGCGATCCATAATAAATACGGTGATATGTTACAGAACTCTCTATGAAGAAAAGAAAAAAAAGTAGTAAAATGCAATAACCCTTGACAAGTTTATTAAAAGAGGATATAATTTTTATTTAATATGTACTTAGGTACATATTGAGTATATATGTCATTAGTTAAGTACAATTTTTAGTGTTTTTTTTTTACATCCCTCTACTTTCGAACATTTAACTTTCGCACACATTTTCAGGAACCAATCATGTGCGAAAGTCGAGGTCCGCCTGTATGAATAGAAAAATGCAAAATACATTATATATGCAGAATCGGGCAATATTAACGCTATAATAACGACGCACATAAATCATTGTCGAATTGTTGTGAACATAATTACATTGCAATTTATTTAATTAAAATAGTAATTATCATTTATACAATATTGAAACAATCGATTTTCCTCCATTATTCTAGCTTATTATAAGCAATTTTCTGGCTTTTCATAAAAATCGCATATTATTAAAAACAAATACGATTCTAACTACATTCTTGTATACTTATCCGGTTTATATCCGAATATCAGTATTTTTTTTTATATTATAAGAGATAAACATTTTTCCATATGCACAAGAGATGATGTGTACTTTGCACAATTAGCATTATTCCGTATTTCAGTTTGATTTATGTACATATTTAAATATACATTTCATACTTTATATGCAAATTATTATTCTTACAATATGTTCAATATTCGGATGATGTCAAAACATTTATATTGTGACGTTTCGTTGGCCGTACGGAACATTTTCTAGCCCACAAGATAAGATTCGTCATATTATGCGCTAACGTATATTTTGACGTTTAAATGTCAAACTGATGGACAAATCCGACGGCGCTCCCGAAGGAAATTGGGAAGTGGGGTGTCGCGGCGGTGATTCTCACCCCCATGCCGAAGTTGGACTTGGTGATGTAGACGACGGTGGGGTAGAACTGGCGCTTCTGAACGTAGGCATAGCTGATGACGGCCGCTGACAGCGCCAGCGACAGCAGCGTGACGCCCAGCGCACGCATGGCGGCGCCACGTCCGCCCCGGCTCGCGAACCGGCACCGACTGACAGTGTTGTCACTGCAACACGAACAATTTGTATATCGGCGTCATAAATCATATCGAATAATAATACAAACACTTCAAATCGATACGTATTACTCGAATATAATACGTACAAAAATATTTACAGACCAACTATAATAAAAGACATTTTGCATTGTCTCTCCGAGACGTTCACAAACATTTTCTACACTGGCAACACTGGATAAGAGCTCTACACAAATCAAAACGAAGCACGTATAAAATCCAGCATTTGGCCACCGTATATAATATCGTTCTTTAATTAACACGAAATTGATGACAATAGAAACATCGAATAATTATTTTAAAACGTATGCATGCCGTAACTTATAAACAATAATATAAATTCTAATTAATTTTCTGAAATACCTCATACCAATTTATAACGCATGTTATTATATAATATTCTTTATAAATACAAAAATAAAATGTAAGAATATATATTAAAACTAACTTTACATTAAAAAAAGTCGTGTCACATGCACAGGGTGTAAATAGTAGTGTTAAGACTGACGTTTAAAAAAATGAATGTTGACAGCTATGGGGGCTTGTCGTATCATTAACTGAAGGGAATGTTTTGTTTTTATTTATATGATTAACATCACATATTTATTTTTAAAATGATTGAAATAGTTTCACAATTAATTAATGGCTCCGTGTATTTATCCGGAGAAGAAATCGAGTGTTCGATATCTTTTAGCCATATCAAACAGCCAGAACATCAAATATCTCAAAGCCACAGGTAATATAGCTCCATTTATTTAAATATCCATGTGATAATTTATGGAATAAAAATGCTTCATATTATTTTTTATTTGTTCTTGAAAGCGATGTATTAGAAAATTTGGCATGGGCGTCCGCTCAAATTCACTGTTTCTTTTCTACGAGAGATAAACCGGATATAAAACCGCAAGAAAGTTTGCAAAGGATCGGTTCGTTCGGCAGCAATCGAACGTCACTGCAAAACTCTCACAGCAGTCTGGGACAGATAATAATGCAAACTAATCCCAAAATTATATTCTGCGATTTATCCTTGCAAATCGGTGAAACTAAAACATGTAAGCACGCAATTTCATACTCTATAATAAATGCCAAATTAAATTAATTAAATAATATTTCAGTTGTTTATAAAGAAGTTTTACCCCTGGAAGTACCTCCGTCTTATAGAGGTTTAAGTGCAAAATACTCGTATAAAATAACAGTAGCGACGCAGAGAGTCAATTCGCCAATAAAATTGATCCGAATACCACTGAGAGTATTGTCTATAAGCTCAATAACTAATTTACCCGATGTTTCTGCATTGTGCTGCAATGAAACGACGGAAGAGCTGCAACCTGCGAATCCGTTTTTAGAAGAAAGAAAAGTCGAAACTCCTTTAGATATTGCATTAAAAGTTTTGCAAGTATGTTATATGTTGATAAATGCTCGTTTTATCATTTTTATTTTAATCAACAAGTATAATATCATTTAATTTATAGAATATTACTGCTCGTCGAAGTCCAAATTTTTATATGATAACAAATGCTAGGGGAAAAGTTGCCCGGTTCTGTTTATTTAAATCTGCATACAAATTGGGAGAAGATATAGTCGGAACATTCGATTTTTCCATCGGCACAATCAAATGCATGCAGGTATGATTTTCTTACTGATATATCTTGGATTGATGTACAGGTTGTTAGGGTTTTTGACAAAACAAGATTAGCGACAATTGTATATCCTGGAGAGGAGAATTCTGAGACAAATAGTTGGAGCCGTATTTGACGATGGAGAATGGCGTATCCAAAGTAATGAGGAGCTGTACCGACTATACAAGGATATACCGGTCACAGCTGTCGTTGGCTAGACACCGATGTCGCCGACAGTCAGCCCCCGAAAAGGCTTATGGTTAATAAGCCTTTTTGTTCCCGGTGAAAAGGAGGGTCGAGGCTGAGGTGGTTGGACTGTGTGGAGAAGGACACTGCATCATTGAAGCTTACTGAAAGATGGAGCGACATAGCGGCAGACCGGATAAAATGAAGAAGAGTGGTGGATGAAGCCAAGGCTCTCAAATAGGCTGTTGCGCCAATGATGAATGAATGAATGATAATCCTACAAAAATCTGAAAACTTCTGCATCAATCCTAGAGAATTAAAGTATTCATTTATTATTATTTTAATGCTACATTTTAGGTATCAGTTGCTTTACAATCCGAAGAAGAAATTAAAGGAAAAGATAAGGATTCAAATGAAAATTCAACCAAAGCGATTACGTTCGCAAGATATCACGAAGTTACATTAGGGTTAACGAAATCACAATTGATTTTACCTATTCCGTTACATATCACCCCTGCTTTCGAAACTGACATAGGTAAGTCAAATATATTTAATGGACAGTTATTAAATTATTTTTTTCCTCAATATTATTTAATTTCAGTGTCTCTCACTTGGAAATTGCACTTTGAATTTGTGACAACTACGTCACAAAATTTAAATATATTGTCGGAAGTAAGCGACTGGAATGCACCTCTTGATATTCCAATAGAGACTATGGTATGGAATTTACCGGTTAAAATATACCCCACGGTATCAAATCAAATACCGTATTTTTGTCAACCCAGCAATACGTGTACATTGATAATTAAATAACTATTTTTCTAACGTTTGTAAATATTGTACGATAAATTATATTCTATTTTAATGTTGTTAACTCAATTACGATTGTTACAGAGAGACTTTTGATATCAATAATGATAATTAAATGGTAATTTTTAGACGAGATATTATTTAGTTACATATAACTTATTTGTTATGATATTAATATGTTAATTAATGGAATAATATGTTGAATAAACGAAATAAAAAAATTAAAATGGTGTATATTTAATTTTATTAATCCGAATCACTCTCACTTTCGACATCTTCATCGTCGTTTTCTTCCTCTGGTTTCTTTTTATCCCAATCTTTCATTTTAGCTCCCATCATAAAGTCTTCCCTAAAGGATATAATACAAATATATTATAATACGAATCACTAATAATTTAATTAAAAATTGATGTGTAGAAAAATATTACCTGAATACATTCCACGTAGATGAATCTTCTTTCTTTACTGGTTCTTTCTTTTTCGTAGTAGCTAGTGTTTTATTAACATTTTCCGATTTACTCTCCCCCATCAACATATCGAGGAATTTGGTTTTATCCAGAGATTTTATAACTTTATCTTTTTTCCTCTCCAACGGTCCAGCTTCGTCCATTTTCTTTTCAATATCCTTCTGTTGATTCCTCACTGTATTAAACAATTGAACTACTCCTCGCGTAGCGATTTTTGATAACAATCGTTCTCTTTCCCTTTCTAAAATATCTGGTTTCACTCGTAAATCTGGATGATTTTCGCGTCTCTGTGATTAATATTTATTCAAAATTATTCAAGCCGCCTTCATTACGAATATTTTATTTACGACGAATTAATACCTTTTTAATCTGTGGTTCATCGTCGTCTTCTGCCTTGATTGAAATACTTTCATCGTCCTTTTTTTCTTCATCGATAATTTCAAAGCCTATTTTTTCTTCTTTAACATCCTTTTTATCGGCTATTAATTTAGCTTTTGATAGCACTAGCGATTTTTTATTCTTGGGTTTCTTCGTTTTTAAAATTTTTGACATGGAATCCGCCCAGCCGGTATTTCCTTTACTTGGATCATTATCGCTATCACTGCCAGATTCACCCCCCATATTGCCGTCAGATAATCCATCAAAATCATCGTCGATTATGCTGTCATTGCTGTCATCATTTGATAGGGCCTCTGCCTCTGAATTATCGTCGGATGAACAATCATCTACAAGAAATATTTATGTTTAACAAATACATTAAATGAAGAAATTATCGCAGATAAATATTTACCTTCCATTTCTGGTAAATTTACAGGACTAGTTGCAGTCATTTTGGAACGCGTGAATACAGAATAAGAAATTAACACATAACCTCTAAGCAACACGACAAATGTGACATACCTGTGTTGTTTGACAAATGTTGCCAGTGTAAATATATAAATATATATATTATAGCTTCACTTTGATAAAAATATTTGCTTATCTGTTTATTAACCCTTTTACTCCCACGGAGACAATCATCATCCCCAACTGGCGTATGTGAAAATTCCCAAGGAGCCGATCATCGGCCTGGAAACTTTAATAAAAGAAAAATATGCTGAATATATTTTTTTTCGTTTAATTTAAATTCATGTTTTAAATTATGTATTATCTGTGTATTGATACATCTGGGGTGACATGTTAACAATTTATGACGAGTTATTGTTTTTCAACATGCATATATGTAGTATTTTGTCCATACCATTTTATATAAAAATTTTCGCAACCCCTGTCCAAAAAACTGATTAGATTATTCACAAGGTTTTAACCTTTACCACTCTGGATAAAAAAAAATACGAATTTTTAAAAAATATATATA
>JAGXCT010034357.1:0-30025 GCA_022495035.1 Philopotamus ludificatus
TTCTTTCAGATTTAGGGGGCCGTGACATGAAAGTAATTGGGAAGCACTGCACTAAAGGACGATGATTATTTATAATAATAATTCTTAATACATTTTTAGACAAATATATAAAAAATGTGACATATCGGATTTATAATAAAAGAGTTATTGGAGAAAAATAAAAACTTAGACTATCCATGATGGGTATCTTAGGTTCGTAAATTTATCAAAAATACTGTAGTTATCTGAGCAATTTTCATAAATATGATACATCGATTTAAAGCCCACAAGATAATGGTTAAAATTAAATGACACTAATCAATCAACACTTTTGACAAAAGAAATTATGAATAAACACCCGTTGATTATTCTAAACGCTACCGGACACATCATTACATCCATTAACATTATAATTTGGTTTTCCGCATTATAACAACATTAGTGTGGTTTTATATTATAATGTGGAATATAATAAATAAAGTATTCACAGATTTTTATTTCTAATTACATTGTGATTATCTAAGTAATATTTGATCTAACAAATATACGATGATGAATTATACATATTTTTAAGTTGTTATCGAATAATTACGATCGTTGTATGTATTCTGTAGGTATTAAGCGATGGCGTTAAAAGCGGATAATTATAACAATCTTCGAAACAATGACCGATTACTGGACAATGGACATCGTCGAATTTGGGCCTAACACTTCCGTACATATATAAAACAGCTGGAGCACTTGCCCAAGTCAGTTGCCCGGGTCCAGTTAGTCGAGCGAGAATCTTATGGCAGGTTCAGTTCTTCGAACTCGTGTGACTAACCTATAACAGTTACTTCTTGATGTTTTAACCTAGCAGTCGTTCACCGGCAGTCGGTTGTGCTGTTAATTCGTTATCGGCGCTGAAGAGGTTATCTTTGAACTTGACATAAAAATTGCCGCAATGAAGAAAGCATCAGTATTTGGTGAGGATTCCGCTTATTTTATCTGTAAAATGATCGCGAAATATTTATTTATTCATTATTAGTAATATTGCATGATCTCATGCTGGATCTGATCTCATCCACTCAGCTGTTTGTTTTGTGCTATATACGCTAACGAATTTTTTGGTATTGCGTATTCTTTGAATCGTACATATTTAAATATGTACAATGCAAATAACACAGTCAGGTTTTTTTCTGCAGTATTTAAATAAACAAAACCAGTTGGTACAAGTCTTCTAAAACAAGATTTGGTATAAATTGACATTGCGTTTAAATAAGAATATGAGATTCAGAACATCGAACGTTAATGCTTCTCATGTTCTTGTGCAATTATTATATATTTGTTAATTTTTACCAGTCATTATTTAATGATGGGTCGAATCATTATTGTTTTTCTCTAGGCGTTGTTAATTTAATTTGTCGGCGATTTTGGTCGAATATTTTTAATGCATCTCTCACAGTAATACTATTAAATTATTATCGCCGCAATCATCATCATAATTATTTAATGTATCCTTCGGCAATGTGAATATCTCACAGTTCCATGTATGTTAAATATTTCTCCTTCTTTGCCATATTAGAATTAAGACGATGCTTCGAACAAATAGCAATGTCTTCTAATCAAATACGGTTTTCGTTTTTAGTAGGTCGCATTTTTTATTTGCAAACAGGATATTTCTTTAAGGTCAACTAAATGTCAAGTTTACAAGATACATCATTTGTTTCTTTGTTGACAACAAAAAACTAGTTCCTCTCGGCGGATGTTTAGGCTTGTTTTGTGAAAAATGTGGGTTAATGTCGGTGTATTATTTAAATAAAAAAATAGTAATACTCATATTTTCAGCCATAACAGTGTGAAGCAATTTTATTTAAATGATAAATTCTAATTAAAATCGTTGCACTTTGTTGCCGAAACAAAAATAACGGCGCAATTTCTCTAGCATTGTTTTTTTTAATATAATATTAACAATTTGCGGTTTTGGTTAGAAGTTTTTATTTGCTGAGAAACGAGGATATTTTATTAAAATTACTTAATGTTGGGAAAACGTCGTTTTTTTCATCTTCGAGAACAAGATTCACATATCCGGATAATACGAAGGCTGTGCCATCACAAGGATGTTGTTTTTATCCAAAAATAATTAAACGTTTTCCACAATTAAAAAAATATCAAGCACACCAAAACCTAATAAAACTCTTATTGAGAGAAGTCGGAACAAATATTTATATATACTATTTTTAATTGAATCGACTTGTTTTTAGTTCACTATACCAGGGGTCACAAATATTTAAAAAAACGGGACGTATGTGTAAACATAATTTATATTAGCAATTATAACGGAAAATATCTATTGAAATGTATAAATAAATATTTCCTCATTTTTACATTTATTTATTAATTTAATTCCTATATAATTAAAACAATTAATTGCATTAAGTGCATCAAACTGTGCGCTTAATGCGAAATTTGATAATATTTATTTTGGCGAAGATCAGTTTATATTGTAGTTTAGAAAAGGTTTATACACGTAAATATGAGCTACCAAAAATTGATAATATTAATTAATTAAATTTTATCCTTTTTGTATTAACCGATCAATATCTCGACTCTTTTTTAAAAAATGGATTATTCTGAGAATAAAAATAGTTATTTATGATATATATTAGTATTAAAATCCCAAATATCGACCAAATTTTGTTTTTTTTTTCTACTCGCATTTGCACATGCGCAATGTTTTTTTAGACAAATACAAAAAGTTTGTGTCATGTAAGATTTATATTAAAAGAGTTATTCGAGAAAAATCAAATTTTCATCAATATCTTGGCTTGAAATGCTTGGAGTCTATTTTCATATATTAATTTCATAGTAAATAGGGCATAGGTTCCTAACCTGTAGGTCGCAACCCCCAAGGGGGTCGCCAACTTATACAGTCAACTAAAAAAATATTCACTAAATTGCAATTTCTATTTTTAATGGTCTCTTGGAATTCGAAGATTTTCATATATATTTTTAATTAAAAGATGAAATCAAGTCGTTCCTAAAAGTGCGAGGAAAACATGATCTTTTGGTATACTTTAACGACAAAGCTTGGTTGGAAGAGTAGTACTAATATGCTTAACCTGAAACTTTAGGGAAAGGAAACGAATATTATCGAATTTAAGGGCATTTTTATACAAGCTGCAAAATTGGCGAAGAAAAATAAATCTTGGAAACATTGCCATGTTTGAGAACATCTGAAGTGTGGTAGATGAATCTGAAGGGGAAATAGATGAAAATTTGAAGGAGGAGATTGCTGGGCATCTTGAATCCCTCGAAAACGAACTTCAGCGTTACTTCCCTGAGCTGAAAGAAGAGGAAACTTGATTGACACGAAATCCATTCTCTGCTTCATTTGATATAGCCAGCATTCCCGATGAATTACAAGATTAATTCTTAGATTTTCGGAATGATTCCTTGGCACATAACTTGTTTACTGAAAAATTGCTCACTCAATTCTGGTGTAGTATATATCAATCATACCCAAATTGTGACGATGCTTGCCCTTCGAGTTTTAGTTCCATTTGTGTCTACGTATCTCTGCAAGATTGGATTTTCAACTCTTCTTTATTTAAAAACAAAAGTAAGAAATGACTTTTGGATTGTATGGGGGTCTCGGATCACATGGATTTTATAAAAAGGGTTCGCCACCCGAAAAAGGTTGGGAACCTATGAAATAGGGCATCGGGCGACACCGTTGGTTTCGAGTCGACGCGATGGATCGGTTAAAGATCTTTTCAATCGAAAGTTTTCTTCAACGTCGATGTTAATACAATTATTAAATAATTATAATATTTTTGATTTTACATCAAAATTAATATTTTTAATCCAATAAAACACGAGTAATAGGGAAATTTATATCGAATGATTTTCAAATAATTCTTTTATATCACGTCCATGTAATTTTCTATTTTTAAAACATTGATATGTTCATTTATTAGTTAAGAAGACGAGACACAACTACTTGGCACTCGATATTTCCGGGACGGTTTTAACTTTTCAATAATAAATTGCAATTAAAAAAATCGACTTATTCATCGCAACTAAATCCCAATAAAACAACAGAGGAATCGTCGTGAATTCACAACCAAAAATTTTATGAAAAACTAGACACGGATCCGGCCCGCGGGCCTTAGTTTTATGACCACTACATTATACAATATTACTCTTTGTCTCATTGCTATATACAAAAATAAGTATGATGCTAATAAATATGTTTTATATTTTTTGATAATTAAATTTTTAGAACTAAAATTTTACTTCAAAAATTAAATTTTCATGAAAAAATACATACAGCTTCACCCTGTTTATTTATATTGTCGACGATGCCTCATTTATGGATCGAATCGGTTATCCAATGTTCGTTATGTTGTCTCCATGGTGAAACCAATAAGTAGATGACGCAGCCCGACTGCAAAAGTGAATGCCCTAACTTGACCCGGCCAACGGCAGCTTGTCCACTGCACCATACCGACCTCTTATGCATCTTTTTTCGTCTTCAAATTTTTGCTGATGATTCGGAAACGGTAATTTTTCCGAACTAAAGAATTCTTTTTACATATTGTTTTTTTAAATACTTTTAGCTTTGTTGCTCATATCGACCATCAGTATAGTGTCTGCATGGCCACGAAAAGGTAGATCTGATGACGGCAATAAGAGTAATTTCATCGGAGAGGCTACTAATGACTTATCAACTGCCATTTTGCAGGTAATTATTTTTTCAACACACCGAAACACACAACAGTTTAAATTGGTAATATTTTTTGTTGTTATTTTCAGAGTTATGTTGATGACGACTCTAATTTGGCATTCTCCCCGCTCGGTTATTCGCTGATTTTAGCCATTTTATCAGAAGGAGCTAAAGGAGATACGTATAACCAATTATCTACAGCCTTAAAACTGCCAAAAGATCCGGCTACAGTCAGGCTAATGTTCCAAGGCATTATGGAACGATTGCGCAATACCAACGAGTACAAATCCAACTCTCCAGAATTTAAAAATTGGTTCTACGTATACAAAAACTATACAGTAAACGAAGACTATAGAAACATTTTAGAAAAATATTATCTAACCGACGTAAAAAGTGTGACTAAATATGATACAAGTTTCTTCCACATTACGAAAGAACCGACTGAAGAGACCGATGACAAAAACGTCGGACAAATCGAACCTCTGCCATCTGTAGAAATCAAAGATCCAATCGTTAAAGATATCAAGGAGACGTCAAAAGTTGCCGAAAAAGATGCGAAAATTACCACTGAGAATGATTCGACGACGACTAATGTGACAGATGAGAAGAAAGATGAAAAAATCATCAGCTTTGCCATGGAGGATAAGCCTGAAAAGGTTGATTTTGAAAAACACACCACTAATCCCGGCAAAAATATTAAAGAAAAAATCAAGCTCACGAATACCGACGCAAAGAAAAATCATGAAGCGGAACGCGATTTTGAAATAATGGAAGCGGTGGAAGCCAGAAGTCATCAGAGAACGGCCAAAGGGTTATTCGAAAGGGACGAAGTGACCAACGGACTCTCCTCAAATAGAGTCGGAAATAAAGGTATACTAAAAATCCAGCAATTAAATAACTAATTTATTTTTAATGTACAATAATTCCCAGATTCAAACTCAATAATGATTCTATTTAATGGACTCTACTTCCGCGGAACATGGAAAACACCATTCGAAAAAATTGACGACGGAGTTTTCTACAGATCTGTGTCGCTAAAGAAATCCTTACCCATGATGAAGACTAGTGGAAAATTCAAAACTGGATCCCTTCCAGGATTAGACAGCACTGCTATAGAATTGCCATACGAAGTAAGTCTTATTTATTTAAATTCTACTTCTTGTTGGGTCGCCATCCTCATGTCTGAGGATCGGAACCATTTTAGACTCATATACTCTAAATTACTGCTCTTCAGGATACTTTGGATTTCGCATAGTGCGTTAGTGGTCCGTGGTATTTTTAACTGACCACGTCCAAGTTTTTATGCCGTATTTAACAATGGAGAATATCAGACTCTGCACGAAATCCTCATTTTTCTTTTTGGATATGCCCCAAATTAGGGTATAATAAAACATATAAGGGGTTACAGTAACATATTCACTTCAATAGTGTCAGAAATGGTTCTTACAATTTAGAAGTGAAAATTTCGATTTAAAAAATAATACTCAAAGTGAGAGGGTATTGCGAGTAGAAAATGAGGTGTTACGAATCAAATTTGAAGCAAACTCGACCCAAAAAAATCTACAAAAAACAGATACAGTCGGATACTCTTGGTCTAGAGTGCAAGAACATTTAAAAATAATCGCCAAGATTCATAAACATGGCATGTGGATGAATACTGCATCATTTAAGAGATGTAAACAAATCTGTACGAGTTCCAATGTGTCAATAATTAATAAAATTAAAAGAAACTTCGACATCTTGTAACATGGGATAAGAAGTGGGTTATGTACTCGTATCAATGTCGTAAAAATTGTGACTTTCTAAAGGACAGGTATCACTGGCAATGCTAAAATAGAACCTAATGGTCAAAAAGATTTTTTTATCAGTCTATTGGTATTTTAAAGAAGAAAAGAAAGTTAAGGTCTTGATGATTTCTTCTGGTTCTTCTTCCTCACTTTAAATTTGTATATTATTTTCGTTCTCTTGTCGGTCCATTAGAAATTCATTAGTCAAGGTTCAGAATGTGATTCAATCATCTCATTAACATCTTCACTGCTAAGTTTAGAAGGTTTATGACCAGGGGAAACTGATTCGCCTTTTGATAAGAATGTACGATTAGGCATCTTCTTCCAAAATAAACCAGTCTCATCTACATTTAATATTTGACTACAGGTATATTCTCTATCTTCAATAATTTTGGACAATGACGAAATAAAATCTTTTGCAGCATCTTCATCCGCATCAGCTGATTCCTCCAGTGAATTTGATATTGTGTAAAGAATACCTTGTTTTAAAATTTGAAAACCAGCCGATACTTGCATGAAACACTGTGTTCGAATCTTCGATTAGTCTAGCCTTCCAATCTTTATGCAAACTTAGAGCCTTGGCTTGAATCATTGAAGTACTCAGAGCGATGTTTTTTGATTTTGATTACTTATCAAATAAGACAAAGTTTTCTCCATTACATCCATCACTATGCCTTGTGTCTTTTGGAAACATTTTTTGAAAAAAAAAACGTTTTTTCAAAAATGTGCGAATTAGCGAATTGTACGAAAGTCAAATGTGCGAAAGCTGAGGTCCGCTTGTATTTATGAGATAAATAAAATTTCATCTTTCTAATCGCTTTTATTTCGTATTTATCATCAGGTATCTCTTCTAATTGTACAATGTATCTTTTTCTAGGGAGATCGATATGCATTAGTGATAGTCAAGCCTAGGACAAGGGATGGACTTCGACGTCTGGCAGCTGATCTTGCCGGTCTTCCACCATCACGTTTACCGGCTCTGCTTGAAACCAAGAACATCGACGTCAAGATGCCGATATTTTACGTCGAGACCACAACTAAGCCGTTATCCGCATTTGCTAAGGTATTAAACCCACTTATTACATACAAATAAATAATGCCTACATTTTGTAAACGTGTCTGACAACGTTTATGACAAAATCGTAAATATATTTTATACAAAAAAAATTACGTATAGTAATGTAAGGTTATACTAACGTTCCTAAAATAGCTTATTCATTATGAATTTCCGAGTTTTTTAATTTGTTAATATTTTAGGACATCTTCCTTTTTGTTTTTCTTTTTTTATAGTTTTTTTGTGATCATTGAAAAATATCATATGTTGATTTCGTTGATATTTTTTAATTATTCAATGTAAAATAGAGCATTCGATTGAAGGCATTGTTTGGTGATTTTTTTTTTAAAACCATTATGAATTGTGAGCACAAAGGCTTCTCGATGCCAAGTCGTGAAGTCATTTTGAAAAGATAAATCATGTGACTGGTGATTAATATAAGAGGCATTCATCCTGTTATATATTTTTTTTTAGGATCAAATTCCTAATATAATAGGGATACTTAAATCATTATCTGTATAATTAACATTTGAGATTCCACTCATAAAAACAGTTTTCAGTTTACGGGTAAGAAATGATCCTGTTCCACTATTTTCCTGCTCCCACTATTTTCTTCCACATAGTAAAAAAAAATATTGTAGACTGAAACTTAACACTCAAGGACCCGGTCCCGCGTTAGTGTGGAAATTTTCGTAAACGGTAAAACCCGCTCCCGCACTAACGCGGGTTCACACGAAACATGTTATCTAATGCGCTACAAAAGGCTTTCTTTTAAAGTTTTACGACTCGACACAGTTTAATTCATTGCTCTGCATGCCTTTTGTAAAATATATGACATATGTATTTATTTATGGCTAAAAACTGTCCTTGAAATAATAAATTATTTGGATCGAAAACTTTCCAGTACTTACACATCGACTGTAACGAGTTTATATTTTTGTTTATCCATTCAACAAAATAACTTTTTTGGAATATTGATGTGGTATAACCCGTCACATCCTTTATTACACAGCTGAAATTACCTACATACTACATAAAAATATCTATTTGTTTTTATCGTCTAAAATACAATAAATCATCATTTTCACAGTAATGGTAAATTTTACTTTTTTTTATCTAACATTCTAATAATCTAATATAGGTATACTATAGGTCAAATACTTCTTTTTTGACCAAATTTATCTCCAATAGGAAAAAAGTTATTAAGCATTTTTTATAGAGCCGCGCAAAATCACAATATAATTAAAAAGATGCGGGTTTAGGTGTAAGTTTCGCCTGGAAATCAAGGCTCATATTTATGAGCTTATATACAATTTCGGTTTAAATATATGATATTCTAATTAAACTCTCGTTTGTCATTATTAATCTACAAAAGATTTGAACGTATTTTTGCGTTATTTGAGTGCTTCAGGTCATTTTAAAACAATTTTCTCTGTTTCATCAAAAATGAAACAAATTTTCTTTTGATTCGGATGTAAAATACCTCTAGGATTTTTTACGATTTATAACCCATCGATCAATGATTATTCTTTAAGGTTGCATTTAATTGAAATTGAATTCACAGATGTCTCTGAATTTTGAATAAATCATTATTTTATTCGTAAATACACTAGATTCCGCTTAATTAAATCTCAAGGAACAGAAACCAAATAATGGAACTAATATCAATTTCTTTCGGTTATCTATGAGACAGGATCACGTTTAAATGAAACAATACCTTAGAAATTTAATGGTTATATTGTTAATTAGTTATTTTTGAGAGAAATCATAATTATGATCAGATCAATTATGATATCTGACTAAAATGTCCTAAGTAATAATTAATAAACGTTTAAAGAACATTGTCTCGCGAACTTAGATAGTGCAATTTATTTAATATATTTCAATAAATATGTTTTTCATTTATTAAATGATGATGGTAAAATCTGAGATTTTTCGAGTCGTTTCAAGTATATCAATCATTGTTTTGCATATTTTTTAAAACCAGAAAAACAAGGTTGCACTGCATTATTATCGGCATTTATTTTTCGACCAATTCTAAACTCGTTTCACAAAATACGAACAAGGATTTGAATAAATATATAAATGTATATAAATATAAAAATACAAATATTTTTTATCTGAAAATATGTATACAGTAGACTTACGCGACTAATTGGTTCCGAAGGTTTTCGTATAAGTCAAGGAAAACATAACATCAAGCATATTTTAGAAATAATATGTGTTAGTTTCAATGGAATTAAATATTATGTATTCAGGTACTATAATTGTACCTGAATATGAATTCTGCGTATGGATCATATTTAAAGAATCACCCATCATCGTAGTTTCGTTCATTTAATTCCTCTTCTTCTGAAAAAATATCTTCTATTCTCTCCCCCTCAAGTTTCATCAATTGTTGCTCGTTTTTCTTAGCTGTTAATTAAATTCGCAAATCCTCTAAATTTAAATTTAGTTTTTTGATCATATCACCAAGGTCTTTAATAACTACGTCAACTTCTTCAGTTTGTGTACTACTATCCTCAATCAATTTGCGGTATGAGCTTATTCTAAACGTTACTCTTGGTAGATATTGAAATTTCACCCCAAGCATCGCCAATATTATTACCAGCTTTATGAATGTTGTACTATTTCCAAAATTGGATTAATGATTCTCCGTCCTGTCCATTAACAGCTCTAACTGTTCTCGAATTCCCTCAGATTAGAGAAGATACAAAAGAAATTTCTTAGGTATCTCTACTTGAGGGAGTTTGGATTCTACCCAAGTTTATACCCCAGTACATGGGTGATTTTTAGCAACGATTTTTCTAGCATATCAGATATTTGACGAAGTTCAATAAACACAACTTAATCAATGCAAATTTGAATATTAAATTAACAGTCCAAATTTACCTTGATTTTGAAGAAAATAGAATGTTGAAACCGGTTCTATTTTATTTTATGTATGAGTGAGAAAAAATATCTGTGGTTTTGATAAAATGTCATCGTTCACCAAACGCTTGATATGCCACGAATTTGTTTTTACAATATTTAATTCCCAGAATAAAAATACATAGTGTAAAGATCGTTTCTCAAAAAATATTTTCAAGACATTTTTTTACACCTTATATACGATAAAGTTACTTTTAGCATTAATCACAGACTCTAAACGAACACAAAAAGGGGAACCTGCGTTTTTTTAACCTCAGATTCTCTTTCTTAGTTCGCGTTTATTTTTAAAGGCTGTCTTATAAGTGTAGATACTTTGAGTTTGTATATTTTTACAAATTCTGGAATTATATTAAACTTGAAACATATGTTTAATGTAAAGTGCTAAGCTAGAGATGAAAAATCTATGGCGTATGGGCCAATCGCGCATTAGAAGATTACAAGTGGCGCATTTCAACTTCAGTCAGTTTGGAGTCATTTCATAGTAAAACAAGAGGATCTGATATATTGAAAATTTTGTAATAGTAAAATCATCTCTAGAAAATCTAAAATTACATTATAGTAGAAATTAAAAATAAGAACCTTATTATTAAATAACAACTAGCTATTTGATTTGTCATTTTTAGTTAATGTTACTAGCTACCTCAATGATTAAAAAACTTCAAGGCATAAATAAATTATTTTCTAGCTTAGTAAACACATCGATTCATTTAAAATTAAATTAAAACTGTTCATCTCTTAATTAAAAATTAAGTTAATTAATTAACAGCAAAATAATGTGCTGTGGATGCTAGCATTTTAAGTTAATGCAAATGTAATTTAAAAGTCGCATTTATAAACCCATTTTTGCTTAATAAAAAACAATATTAAGATGCCTAGTACACTAAAAATGGAATTTATTGATTTAAAAACAAAATTTATTATCAAAAATGAGATTTGATGAGATTTTTGATATGATTAATTTCGATATAAAGGATATTTCACCCATATTTTATTTAAAATATAAAAAATAAGGCGAGGTAAACATAATAATAATATAAGTGACTGCATCGAGTCGCAGCGCGACACGGCGATAGCGGCGAGACCCCCCCCCCACTCCGATACCAGCCCGCATCCGTTCAATACCCGACGCTGGTAGCGCTGACAAGCAGACAGTGCTCTTACACGATACCACTCAAGGGATTCCTCCCCCAAAGGGCGGACCACCTATCTCTTCTTTCGCAATATCAGAGCCAGGCTTAACTGTAGCTGGTTCTTCCCAGACTTCTGGGTCAGTCAATTTCTGACTAGCCACAGTAATTTCAAGGCTAAACTTAAAGAGTTTAACCTTGTAGCATCCACATTGCTGGTGTGGGCACGTCTGTCAGGATTACAGTCACGTTCTGTGGTCCTGTCTTACCTGGACGCTGCGCGTCACAACCTACTCTATGCTGTCCGATGCGGCATTTCCCCTACGGGTCTTCCGGTGGAGGGCCCTATCAGACACATGGACCTGGTCAGCGGTGTAATTTGCTACGGGGCATTTGCTTGCTTTGCATCGACTTTCAAGAAAAAACTGCTTTTGTTGCACCGATTGAACCGGCCCCAAGCCGGTATATGCGGTCGTGGGTGGATGGCAAGGGAGGAACTGTGTCGGACCGGTCTGACACAGCTTCATCCTGGGTACAAAAGTATAAAGATACCACTCAAGTAACACTCCCTGCGTAATACATAACCCATACAGTAACCGATAGACACATATTCATTTATAAAAAAAAATACTTTTCCTCCATTTGCTTGGGGGTGCTGCAGCTCTGCAGTGCATATGGACGAGCCGCCCCTGGTAAAAACACAACATTAACATTAGGATATTGTATATATGAACCTGATCAACCATTTTCCTAAAGCAAAAGTACTCTTTTTTAATCATGTGTTCTTCTATTTCTGGAACAAAACAGTTATGAAACCATTCTTTAAAAGATGAGGCAGTCATTCAAGCCCTCTTGCTAGCCTTTCAATTTACAGGACTATACTCCATGTAGTCCTGCTTTCATTGATCTTGGCTAGAGAACTCGGTTAATCAGCAACAGATTTACTATTCGATAACCGGATGCATTACTGCATAATAATATCGTCACTGAATCCTTTGCTACCCTAAAGCCACTGACATTTTTTTTTAATTTGGATAAATAAGGGTTGTAATGCGTTTTCAATATATAATATAATACATACATTTTCTTGAATTATCCCCTTTTTATCAGAACAAACCCGTTTTTTTTAAATACTTATTATAATGTAAAATTAATAATACATAACAATCGATTATTTCCAGTTTGGCGTAAGTTCCATCTTTAGTCCTGAGGCAGATCTCTCAGGAATCTCTCCGGTGGGAGGACTGTTTGTGCAGGAAATGGTTCAACACGTCTCCGTCAAAGTAGACAGCTCTTCAACACAGAATTCACAGATTTCGGGTAATTATTGAAAATTAAATTAACACGACGATGTGAATATTAAATTATAATATTACGTGAAATGCAGATAATTAATTTGTAATATTGAAATATCATTTTCTTCATTTCGTAATTATTTACGAAACTTATTGTTTCAATTAAAAAAAAAGAGTGAGAGACCTAGATTGAATGTTATCGTTGTACCATATTACCTCGAGCGTTTTCTTCGAGACTGGTACTTTCACTTGTACCAAATTGATACCATGCCAACGGTTTACCAGAGCGTTTCGTTCATCGCCTTCGATAGCTCAGTTGGTAGAGCGGTGGACTGTAGTGGTTCTAGCTGAAGTCATCCATAGGTCGCTGGTTCAAATCCGGCTCGAAGGAATTTTTACCATTTTTTGTCTTTATTTATTATTTCAGGCTCGAATCCTAGTATAGTTCTGGAGAGAAGTCAACCGCTCTCAACGGTGCGACAAGTGCAAGAGGAGAAGGAGACGTTCGTCGTCGATCATCCGTTCCTCTTCTTTGTCAGAGACGTCGTCGACAACATCATCGTGGTCGCGGGAAAAGTCACCGATCCCGATCAATCGGAAATGTTGTAATAATATTTCTCGATACAGCAATAATTTTCAATTTATATTTTGCGTACTATTCGCAATGCGTAAAGTTTAATTGAATATTATTGAAACAATGAAAAATCAGAAGCATTTGATATTTAAGAGTACACTTTATTTATATTTATTTATTTTTTAAATAAAAATATTCTAAAAACCTAAAATACCTTTTTTAATTTGAAAATGGTAATACACCCATCCTTCGAGTTACGCAGTTTTTAGAACCACGTTATTTAAAAAAAAAAACACGTAAAAAACAAAGATCAAAGATGAGTCAAGGTAGCAAAGGATCGAGTGATTATATTCCTAAACCAGTAGTTCTAAGTACAAATGATTATAAAAATCTTATTGAATTTATTATTGGTTTGATTAGTTTTTAATTTAGATTTTTTTATTATCCTGCAACAAATCCAAATATAAATTCAAATACGAATTGACCTTAGCCTCGTCTGATTATTATTGTTACAATCCGCGCGTTGACATCTCGGCTCCCGGGCTCATGGCAGGCGACCTGACCCATATTTGGAGAGGTTAGATAGGAATCAGAGTTGGGAAGAACGTGTCTCTGCTGGAGATCGCGTAGTGTCCTCCACGTGGCAAAGTCCCGCCTCGGGGTTAGAAGGTAAATTATGTATGTATTTATCTCACCAATATTATGGCTTAGGGCTTTGGCTGGCGACCTGACCCGTATTCGAAGAGCCAAGATAACCTGGAGAACGTCCGTCACAGTCATGACATCATGGTTGAGACGGAGGAATACTCCAGTATGAACCCGCCTCAGGATAATATACCCATAAATAATTAAATAAATATTATGCCTGGTTACTCATATTATTTTGATATGATATTAGAGGGACCCAGAAGTAATCGCGTATTTTATAACCTAATTAGTTTGTGTCCAGACATGTCGAAGAAAGGATGGATGTAGGTTTTTTTGCTTAGACATATTGTTTAGCATTATTTATGAGTAATAACATTTATATTATTATTAAGGGTAAAGTGTAGAAATCAGAAATTAGCGAAGAGCACATTTTTTGACAAGGGCTTAAATGCCAGCAAAGCGGCTAAAGCTATTAAAGAATTTATAGTGAAGTGCTGATAGTACGTAAATGTCAATTTAGGTTTAAATCTGGAAATATAAATCTAAATGATGCACCTGAATCTGTATCCAATTAACCATCGAGGAATTATCAAAGATTCAAATCTTCTTGGTCTACTGCACAGTCACTTTTCCAATGCATTAGTAAAACAAACAGAACGGGAAATTGGACACAAAAATAAGAGAACACACACATGCAATTCTTTGTTGCCGAGACAAAGAATTCGACTCTTTTTACACGGAAAATAGATCGATTACGATAGCATAAGTCGAAAAAAGCAATGGCTTTCTCCGAATCAAACTTCCCTTCGGAACACTTAACCTGGTTTAACACTCCGAAAAGTACTCTTGTGCATTTAGTGGGATGTAAAAGGAAAAATTAATTTCGAATTATTAAAAACCGGGTAAAACAATTACTGCAGATGTTTACTGTCAATATTCGGAAAGATTAACCGAAAAAATAATTAAATTTTTTTTTTAATAGGGAAAATATATAATAAGGCAAATATGACCTTAGAATAAATTCAGAAGTTAATCTGGTAAAGAGTAATACCATTTATATTATCGTTAAGGTGTTTCGTAAGATGTTAATTTTTGTCTGTATTTTTTGAGTAAAGTGGGGACAGCCGAGCCCCAGATTTGGGATCCATAAAAGAATCTGAGGTTTAATAAATGCGGTGTAAATTAATAGTTTAAGTCTAAGGGACAGGGAACCTTTTTTCCTAATATATTAATATATTTTTTAAGGATATTTTCGATAAATATTTCCATGTTAACTTTGGGTCGAAAGTTACCTTGAGATACTACGCTTCGGAGCTCCATGGTATATGGGTATTATTAATTAATATATTTTGGGGAGTATCTTTATTGTTTTTTCTTGTAAAATAGATTGCTTGATTTTTACCTGGGTTGATTTTGATTAAATGCCTAGCCGAAAATTGCGATTCTATGTAGAAGTGTTTCGATAAAAAACAAGTTTCTTCACATTCAAAACTGGTTTTTACAATATTTTTAACATTTGCAACGCGTATTTTACGTTATGATAAATATTACGTTACAATCAATGAGCATGTGATTTTTCTACGATGAGATTTAAAAAACTAAACACTTTCTCTGTGCCTTCGATAGCTCAGTTGGTAGAGCGGTGGACTGTAGACGATACTAATGAAGTCATCCATAGGTCGCTGGTTCAAATCCGGCTCGAAGGATTTATTTTGCCTTCTAAAGTTATTAAATATAAATAAAGTTATATTTTTACTATGCTTTTTCAGTTATCATATGAGTCGATTTGTGGACAAAAGGTTTGCGATGTAATATTTTCGTATCTTCGTTTAATCTTATAAATATCGATTACTACAACCTTATCTAACTCTCAAATCCTTTGACTGCTTTTTCACGTCACAATATCCAATGGCCAATCGATTAAACATTAAACAAAATGGTTCAATTTATTAACTAACAGCTTCTTTAATTCGGAAGGCTTACAATTTGCTATGGAACAATATTTTTTCACTTATGAGCTCAACCTAGAACGAGCTCTAATTCCAACAAGACCTGCATATATGTATGGCTGGATATTAAGAAATAAATAAACAACTTGTGAAACAAAAAAAAGACAGTAGTAAGTAGATCCAGTTTTCCGGATTAATCTGATGAATCTATATATTTGACATAATAAAAAAATTATCGATAAGTCGATAATTAGTGGACAAATCCGTACAGTGATACAAGTTTAACTGAAATCATCCCTAACAACAGAAGTTACCCGCAAGCTGATATTTTTCCTTGAAGTATAGAAATAAAAAATCGGAATAGTATCAACTAATATAGGTAGGCGTTGATTAAAGATGTTGGCATATGTTTACTAATTCCGGGATTCGTAATTACCGAAAATTGTCCAGGATTGGATTCACTAAGCACAACACGGCAATGATGCCTGTTGACAGTTTAATCCGAGTATTTAAAAAAATAATAGCTCTTAGGAAAGTTTGAGATGAAATTATAATCGTCGAAAGATAAGACGAAAGTAACCAAACCACAATCACTAATTTTCTTAAAAAATATTTACCACCTTAAAAAAAATTCTGCTCAAGAAATATATATGTAATTGCATTTTAAAACTAAAATATAAAATAATAGTGTTATTCAATTATTCGTGCGGCCCCTCCCCATTATAATCCCGGCTAATCTGGCATATAGTGCATACCAGTACAGGTAATCCCCATACATCTCTCAATAGTTCTCAAAACTCATCGCTCATTATCAAAGTCCCTAGATGGGGAAGAAAGTTTTAAATAAAGCAAAGATTGGTTTGATCGGTTATTAAAACGATGACACTTGGATACCCCTAAAATGATTAGCAAATCGGCTAGTGAAGACGTAGAATCAACTAAAAATATCCAAGAATTCCGTGAAATTATGGAAAAGGGAAATTATTTTATTAATTTAGATGAGACCGGGACTCTATTTAAAATGAATGCCAACACGTACGCATATTTACATAGAGAAGAATACTGCTTCTGGATTTAGAGGAGTAAAAAATCGTTTAACTCCTCTTCTCGGCGGAAATGCATCCGCAGAAACTCTTTTTTTCTTAAAACGATTTGCCAGTTGTCTGACGAAGAAAAGTCTTGGATCACACAAAATGGATTTAAAGACTGCTTCTGCCCAACAATAAAAATATTGCGAGGATATTGAAGTCTAACTTTAAGCCCTCTAGATATTGGACAATACGTCGGGTCATCCTCTGGAACTTAAAACTATTTGCACTGATTTTCCCGTTGATGTAGTTTTCTTATCACCAAATATCACATCCATTTTTCACCCTATAAATTAAGGTCCAATAACGATATTTACGAAAAATAATGCGCCACATATTAAAGAAACTACTGGAAGCGATAGAGATGCCTTTCGGGTTTGGAGAAAATAATATAATGCAATAAAATCGATGAAGCATAAAATGAAATGCACCAGTTGAGTATAAAGAGTGATTGGAAAAGGGTTAATACAGGAAATTCTAAAATAACGTAAGACTTTGGTCTTTAAGCCATTTTTGAAGGCATCAAAGATTTATGTAAATGATATTCAGTCTTAGTTAAAACAACCAATGAAGAGCTGCTAGAAATCGACTGCTATTCCATGTCCAAAAGAAAAGACTTCTCGGAAACTGTTCTTGTGCAAAATTGTACTGTCAAAATCATTGAAAAGACGCTTCTAAGTTGTTAAAAGTGTTAATGACATGATTTTTTTCGAATTTTCGACTTGTAATACCAAGCAATCTTATAATAATACATCATTAATAGGTATCTAGTGTTAGAATTTAAAAGCATCGAGTATTCGATAATACACATTCTGCTATTGTTAAATATACTATTCTAATTTGCATAGAAATCGATGTTTTTTTACCAGGAATCTGCATTAATTCACAAACTTGTTTTCGTATTTTGCATGCTATAAAGAATTATACTAGTTTTGAAATCTGCAGTTGGATACAAAGCATAGTGTAAGTAACATCACAAACGACATTTAAGAGCAAAGGTCCTAAATTTGTATTATTACCATATGTATTTAATATTGAAAATATTATTAACAAGAATTATATATCATTTCAATATATAAATAATATTTACAAGTATGCATTCAAGTTTTAAAACAAAAATAATCAAGTGAAATTATGCATTTGGATGTGAGAATTTAATATATGTGCAGATATGGAAAGTTAACAAACAATGTAATGTAAATTTAGTATTAAAATAGTTGTATGGACAACGTTTAATATAAGATTTAGTCATTCGAATTATTGTAGCAAGAAATAGGGAAAAATATGAAAAAAAAATATTTGACCTTTCAAAATTATACATATGCAAAAATATTTAATAGAAAAAAAACATAGTGAATTGTGAATATATTTACTTATCATGTACCAAAAATCGTAAATATAAATTAATAAATAGTTTATGAGAAAATAAGATCACCCTAAGGTCTATTTACAATGGAAAATAGACCCAAGCATTTAAAGTCAAGATATTGAAGAGTTCTTCAACAATATCTTGACTTAAAAAGCTAAAATATGGATTTTTCTATGAATAAAAATAGTTATTCATGTTACGCTTTATAAATTGGTCGATATTTTGGATCTTTTTACTATCCATAAGGACTCAATGTTATTACCGTGTACAGAAGGTAGCTTTTTGTTTACTGCGTATGTCTGTTCGGGGTATATTTTTATATGCCCTGGACAGGCCTGGCCTCAGTTTAGCTGTTAATCCGACCTAAACGAGCGTTGTTGTTTGTCAGTCAGTCGAGGTAAAGAAAAAAATTCCGTATTACTGTACACAGAAGGTCGCTTTTCGTTTTTTTGCGTAAAGCTCTATTTGGGGCATACCTGTATATGCCCCGCAGGTATCTGCCCCGCTATCTACTCGATTAAAAAAATAAACAAAGTATAATATACGTTTTTCGGCTATATTTTGCATTTCCCTTTACTGGAATTTTAATATTATGATCAACTGATTGATGTAAATCTTTTAAAGTTTCCATAATTCGATCGATTCGGCCGATTCAAAATTTTCGTAACCATGTTTCACACACTTTAGGGACAGGAGTTTAAATAAATAAATATTAATAAAACGATTTTCATTTGATTTAGTGAAAAATCAATATTATTTTATTATGAAAGTTTTGTTAATGTTAATATACGTAATGTAAATAAAAAATATTTTTGTTTAATTTTGCAATAAAAAATTTGATGACTGTACTAAACTTTTTTTTTTGAAAAAAAACGGAGGGGGTACTTTAATTTCATCATGCCCCGCTTGTTTTTAAAGTCGCAAGTCTAATTCATATGACGCGTAGATGTCGCGCGAACTCGCCCATGTCCCCCCGCAGACTGAGGACACGCCACCGTCTCTCTGCACGTGTCAATAGTACGGTTTCTCTCACACTTTCACATCGTACCGGATGCGAGCGAGAAAAAATATTATTCTTGTCAATTCATATTAATTCTTTAGACTTTTTTAGACAAACGCAAAAAGTTTATGTCGTGTAGGATTTATATAAAAAGACTTAGGGTCCCAAAAATCGGCACGGCCAGGTTATTATCAATAGGGCAAAAGCACCAACATTAATTCTTAAATTTTCAGGCATCAATATGGCCATAATTTTTTTAATCCGGAGTTGCAAAATATATTTATTTTTAACTCTTTTTATTGTGCTTCAATTGAGTCATGTACAATCTCAAATTCGTGAGAAAACAGCATCCAATTCAATCGAGAGCACTGAAAATGCGAAAAATATTTTAAAATTTTCATCAAATGTTTTTAAGGTATATTTTTTTAAATAAATAGAATATGAGATTATAAGGTGTAATATTTAAAATAATATTTCTTATCAGACTTTGGCGGAAGGCAATGCTAAGAAAAACGTATTATTTTCACCATTGTCACTTGGATTGGTATTAAGCTTTTTACAGCAGTATGTCAACAACCCTAAACATGAACAAGCTATGAAAAACGCAATGTTTATGAATACCACTGTGTCCAAAAATTCATATTTGCAAATTATTGAACGTTTAAAGGTATTTGCGTAAATATATATTATTATGATAATAATTATATGTTATTTTGATATATTAAATGTATTTTTTTAGGGGATTGATATGGTTAACATCCTTGTCTCAAACGGAGAAATTAATCAGCAAGAATTAATTAAGTCTTTTGAGATGAAATTTTATCCAAAATTCGATGCTGAAAAAATTAATAAAGAAATATCTGAAGCAACACAACAGAAAATTAACAATGTAGTGTCATCAGGTGATGATTTATAATCATAATTTAGTCAAATGATATCTTTTTTCTGACATATATAGACATTAGTAGCCATTTTGGTTGTTTACTTTATTGTTGGCTGTCGAATAGATATCTCGTGTTATGATTTGCCTCAACTATTGTATTTGTCGGACATGGACGTTGCGACTTCTTCCTTATTCCCGAGAATAAAAAAAAATATGAGAAGATAACGTTTTTTTAAGATTTAGAGAAAAGACAACATTGAATTTAACCGCCATACCGAGAAAAATGTTCCAGAAGTGCCTCAAAGATAGGCAAGGGGCTGTTACAAGTGTATTATGTATTGGGTTGTACGGAAAGTCATTTCGTTTTTTCCCAACAGAAGACTTATTTGTATTTTTTCACAACCAACTTCACACTTAAGCTGTATAATCATTATATATTTTGACAGCTGATATGGCAAGGCTTACTTGTGAAAAAGGTCGATTGATTCTACGCAGTAGTTTTTGGTTGGTACCCTTTCAAATATGGAAAGTGAAGAGTAGCATTTTCGGCATATTTTTCTTTTTTACTATCGAAAAGGTAAAAATCTTCAAGCAAAATAAAAATATCCGGTGCGTATGGAGAAGATGTATTGACAAAAGCCCAGTGCCAAAACTGGTTTTCAAAATTTCGATCCGGAAATTTTGATCTTGAAGATACAATAAAGGCATTAATTGAAGCAAACCGGCGAATAACAGCTCTTGAGATTGCTAAGAGATTAAATTGATCGAATTCGACCGTTCATGATCATTTGAAACGGCTAGGTTTAATCTCAAAGCTCAACATATGAGTTCTCCATGTTCTTACGGAAAGAAATTTGTGGCGACGAGTTGACGTCTGTGATTTGCTTCTCAAACGTCAAGAAAATGATACGTTTTTGAATCGCATCATCACTGGGAACGAGAAAATGGTTATCTACAACAATGTTAAACACAAGAGATCTTGGAGTAAAAAAATATGAAGCGGCTCAAAACACTTCGAAAGCCGATATTCATAAAAAAAGGTGATGCTATCTGTTTGATGGGATTTCAAAGGAATCGTTTTTTTAAGCTTTTCAGAAAAGGTCAGAATTGATCAATATAAAAGGTGTAGTTGTCCACCAAGATAATGCGAGACCTCATACAAGTTTGTTAACTCGCCAAAAGCATTTACAGTTTGGATGGGATATACTGCAACACCCACCATATTCTCCAGATCTGAAACCTTCTGATTATTATTAGTTTCGGTCTGTACAATTTTTTTTAGACGGTTAAACCTTTACCTCAAATGAGAAAGTCAAAAATCACATAGATCAGTTTTTTTGCCAGGAAAGAACAAAAAAAATATGGGCGTGGAATCATGCTTCTGCCAAAAAGATGGCAAAAGGTCCAATACCTTTTGCCAGAATGGACAATAAAATATTTAATCACTATAAGAAAATCGTCTTTCATTTTCAAAAAAAAAAACAAAATTTCTTTCCGAACGAACTGATAATTTACTTGAAAGTATTGATATTTTTTTCTAAGAAAAAGAAAAATATCGTTATTTTCATTTAACCTATTTTAACATATAAAAATTGAGTTTTGTTAACATGTGTATTTATTTCAGGAGATACAAATCGTGTCGATGACTATGCATTTTTGATAAACGCAATACACTATAAAGGTGTATGGATAAAACCATTTCCTCTCAAAGGCACCAAACCATCTAAATTTAACGGAATACATGACATAGATTTTATGAATCAAGAGGACGATTTTTGTGTTGGTAGTGATAATAAGTCGAAGTTTAAATGGATCAATCTGCCACTACACGTAAGTGAATAGCTTAATGCTACGCATACATTTCATATCTTACACATTTTATGCATATTTTAGAATGACTATACAATGACAATTATAATACCAGTCGAAGGAAACACGTTAGATAATGTGATTAAAAATTTTAAATCATTTTCACTAAATAAAATATATTCTTCATGCTCCGAAACTGCAGTGGTGCTGAAAATGCCCAAATTCACACTGAAAGCAGCCACAGACGTCAATGTTTTACTCAATAAAGTAATAACCATTATTATTTCATTTATTAAAATTGTTAAGATAACATATTAATACATTATTTTACAGATTGGTTTAAATTTTATGACAACGAATGGAATAGAAAGTATAAGAAAAGATAACAAACTCATGGTATTAAAATCTAGTAAGCAAAATGCATTCTTAGAGGTGAATGAATTAGGTGCATCTGGATCTGCAGCCACTGTTTTGGAGTTCAATGCGCTTCGACTCAAAGAATACTTCAATGTCGATCAACCGTTTATAGCAATCATCTCCGAAAAGCAAAATAAAATTCCAATTCTAATGGCAAAAATAGTTGATCCTACAAAGTAGAGTATCTTACACGAATGTAGATTTTATCACAAAATATAAACCCATTAATTATATAAAATTATTGCTATTTTACGAAAATTTGAATTTGAAGGTGGCGGATAATGTAAATATTATTTGAGAAAAAATATATCAAATTCACGATTGCAATGTTTATTTTTATTATATTAATACAGTGAAATTCCGTTTTTATGTTTTTGAAGGGACAGATAAAATAACGTAATTATAAGGAAAACGTAGATTCGGGGTTAAAAAAAATATTGAAAATTATTGTTTATTTAGATAATCACGAAAATCGGTCTCGTAAATATTTTATGTTGGTTTTGATCTTATAAATCGATAAGAAAGTTTAGTCGTGTACGTTTTTAAGACTCACTCTATGTCTCATAGCATGTTGAAATTTGATGAATTATGTTTAACTCCCCAGATAATTCTTCATCGGATAAGTTGGAGAACTGCCCATGACTCGTCAAGAGTAAATTCTATTTCATCTTCTTGTTCCTTAATGATTATAGTTTTTCGAAAACAATTTATGATTGTTCTCGTCTTTCCAATTTTAATACTATTATTTGTACCAGATTTTTGCGGTAGTAATGTTTAAAATCACAGATTATTCCCAGGTTTAATGGCTGCAGATTCACTAGTACAGTTTGGAGGGGAAAACAGCGAATTTTCTATCCCTCAGTGTCAATAAGATTAGGAATAAAAAAAAAATCTTAGTTCCCAATCAAAGATCTAAGCTTAAAATATATTTTTCATCTATGGCATATTTTGTCGGCAATGACTTGACATTTTTGAGGCACCATGGTTTTAGTGCTTTTCCAATTACTAATGGGGTATAGTAATCAAAAGAACTGTTTTTACTTTCACGACAAGTTTCACTCTTAAAGTCGAATGTCTTCGAGGAAATTAGATTGAATAATATTTATTTGAAATATTTTAAATCGTCGCTTTTCAAAACTTATGTTTTTCATAAAGTTTTGTTGCAAATGTTTTTATATTCTGAAAACATTCTGTGAAAAAAATATTTTCGCTTTGTAGGTAATGATTTAATTAATTCATTTTTATTGTCTTTTTCATTCCTAAAACCCCGAATTTCCTCATTATTTCAAAAATAAACAAAAGAATAATTTTGGTTTATACCGAAACTGTTTTAAGTAGGAAAATTCTATGGAAGAATTGGGAGTATTTAGGGCCCTAGTTAGCGAGAGAGTAAATAGTGTAGTTTATATTTATATATTTATGAAAATTATCGTAGAAAGGAGTGGCATGTTTTTTTTAAATAAGGTCTTTAAGAAAGAGGACATTTAGATCTTTGTCTACGTCTGTGTTGTAAATAACCAAGGTGCGTTTATAATTGTACGTAGTGTGATATTTATTTTCCTCTGAATTTTGTTTATGTGTGTAGGAAGCATGGAAACAGACATGTGAAGCGAATAGAATTTAAGGTCGGATAATGGCAGTATACATAAGTTTTTTTTTAATTTTAAAGAAAGGACACTGTTTTAACCTATAAGAGGCGGAAGAAGGAGCGCTTTACTTGTTGAATTTCTTAATTACTGATTCTACATAGTGATTCTCAATGAGAGCTTTTTATTGAATATTTAGACCATTGTGTCAGACCTTGTCAAAGGCATCAAAGTGATATCTAGAAATGTTGCACCCGAGGAGTGTTTCAAATTTGGACATTTTCCGAAAAATTCAGAAACGCGATGAAACTGAATGTCTAAAGCCGTGCTGTTCGTCCGGAAGTACTTTGAGGTCTGCAATTAACTTAAATAGTCTATCTCCTAATTATTTTGTCAAAAAGTTTATCGATAGAGAGAAGGCTAATGGGGCGGTAGTTGATCATGCAGTCTGGGGGTTTGCCATTTTTAAAATTACGTGCATATAAATATTATTTTCATAGAAAAAGTTCTTAAATAAGTCCCTGTAGCCGGAAAAGAACACGAATTTATTAAAATAATTATAAAATGTTTACAAGAAAATCGACGCTCTTTATTCTTTCAGCAATATAACTAAATCCCAAATGTCAGAATTAAACCATCATGGTCTGAATGAATTTAAAAAAATGTTTTCAACAAGATTTCAGCTTAACGAAAACTTACCAGACTGAATACATATATATTTTATATTTCGTTATGAGACAATTACAATCTAATAATAAGTAAATGTAATTAACACATTACCTATGGGGCGGGGCATTCGCCGAAATTTGATGAAACGTCTCTGTTTACAAAAAGAATTATAACTCTTTTATTAATCAAGATATGAAGCCAAGAATTTAACTACTTGAACTTCAACATTTACCGGATAGAAAATGTAAAAAAAATATTCATATCTTAGCAGATATTCATATAAAGCAGGGGTCACCAAACTCTTTGGAAACGGCGGAATTTAATTTTTTATAAATCATGGTTTGAATCTTTGAATTCTCTTGAATTTAATGGTCTTTTGGATGTTGTTCAGCAGTTCAAAGCTCGTAGTATTGGCTGACAAAATAACAAAAGACAATGTAATGAATAAATAAATTATTAAATGTTGTTCATTTTTTAGTAAATTTTAGTAAATTTTTAGCAGACAAAAGTCTGCAATTTCTAAATACCCTCCTTCTTATAGGAGCAATAAAAAAAATCGAATAAATGGTTTTGTATGTATATCATCATCATCATCCATCATTTGCCAGCCACAAGGCTCTCACTCGCTGAGGACATGGGCCTTACCAAACATATAATCTCCATTATATACAGGACATACGCAAAAACGCTTTTGACGTTTTCTGTCATACTTGCCTAATAAGAATAGAAATACGTTGCTAAAATTAAATTTATACCAAAAAGATGATTTATTAACCCATAAAGGAAATACAGTAAGTCCTCGACATACTCGCGTAAGTCGAGGACTTACGTTAAATAGCCCTGAAGGTTTTCGTGTAAGTCAAGGAAAGTTTAAAACCAAATAAAATAATTAGTATTAGTTTCAATGGATACAAATTTTATTTCTCTCGAAGACCATGGATGTGGTGGTTGAACTGTGCACAGAGGAATACTGCATCATTGAAACTTAAGAGAAAATAGAGCGTCTAAAACCTGGCAACGATTTTTTTTTGTTAGGATATGTATAATATGACCGATCTGGCATTTATTCCAACATAAATCATTTTCATCAAAACAAACGCAAAGAAACAATGCCTACCTAAATATAAAAAAAAGTCTGAAAAGACTTTCGAGTTCTGGGGGTTAAACCTGATTTATTATTGTGTTTCAAAGTTCACCAGATTTCAATCGACAAATTTTTCATAAATATATCGTTGCTTAACGTGTTATAGGGGAGCTTTCGGATTAGACATATAATAACCATAATATATAATATTTATTTCTGATTTTACTAGCAGCCATATTTAAATTTATTTAAAATATTTTTTATAATATTTGACTCAATTGTATATGATTATTATAAATGTTCATAATTAATTGAGATTTAATTATTCATATTAGATTTGATCGAATGGTGTTTTAGGACCCTATATAATGCCCTACACATTTCCCGTCTCGCAATGGTTCTTCGCTTCAGTCGCAGCACGAGTCCAGGGGCGATAGGTCGCGTACAGTCTCGCTTTTCAGATATTTACGTAGAGTACAAAAATAATATACGTACAAAATGATTAATCTTTGAAAACAACTAACTCGTGAAATTAATGTTTTAATTTATTAATTGAAATGTGAAAAAAATAAACAATTTTGTAAACTAAGTGCACATGTACTTTAAACTGGTGAGTTATCCAATAAAGCTATTATTTATTTTGCAAATATTACGTATTAGCAAAAGATTATATTAATAATAAGCTGGCCAGATTTTAAATATTCGTTTTATTCAAATGATGCATTCTTTAAATTTATTGTTCGGAATGAACCAAATTTGCGAGTTTGTCCCGATTTGACCTAAAAAAAACTCTTTTAAAAGATTCTTTGCAATAAAATTTCTTTGTTTGGCCGCAATGACTGCATTTCAAAAGACTTTAAATGTAACTTAAGTACGTATGAAATATAATTAAATTTATAATATATAAAAACATGATTATTGATATATTTAAAATTGATCTATCAAGGAAAATGAATATGTATTCTTTACATACAGTTTTCTTATCGCCTTGAATCTGCTCGTCCAGGTTCACCATCATATTCAATTCGATCCCGAGAAATCGAGAGTCTCGGTGGGTTGGCGTTTAATGAAATTAGTATGAAACAAAACAATTCTATCAAAGAGGTCGCCGTCATTAGCGAAATGAAAAGAAGCGGGCGAGAATTGGACGCGACCCCAGGTCAGATTGGTCCATCTCCATGGCCAGAAACATTAAGCCGAAAGTTTGCAATTGTATCTCACAGAATAATTCGTTAACAATGGCATGTCCGTAAATAATATCCCGATAATTTCAGCATAAGGGCCGACGGACACGCGATTCATGTATTTGGTCGCGCCGCCATTTTGAATTTTTCCGTCTGGCGCGAATGACAAAATATTATTTTACCAAACGTATTATTTTTCAGTCGCTAATGAAGTTTTATGTCGTTCTGTGGCCGAAATGTGACGAATATATTTAAACAAACATACAGGCTACTAAAGTAATGCGCCTATTTGATGTAATACAGTCATTTCGGCAAAAAAATCACCACCAATCATCATTTAAAAGAATTAATTCAAATATTAATTTTGTATGTTAATTACTATTTTTTTGATATACGTTGTAGTTTAAGTTTAAAACTAATTATATAGTTTCGATAAATTTCAGCACACACGTAACATTTCTATTTTTGAAAATTAAGAGTAATGAGCTTCTATCTATCTACTATCCATTTTACAAAATTCCTTCGTCCGTGACGAAAGCACAGTTCATATTTTTCGGCCCAAATTATTTTGAAAAATGCGTAATTATGAATCAATGTCCTTGAATATGGTGGGTGAGCAGAGGCGTTCAGTCCATATGGCCTAGTTTGTGCGGCGCACACAGGCGCCGGATACTTTCCCACCAAGTGGAAAAAAATATATGAAATAATAATTTAAAACATCATCATCATCATCATTTGCACCCTTTACTCGTCAACAGTAACTAAATAGGAAGTATCAGCTGTCCTCAGAAATAATACGTTTTTCCAAAAGTCATCAGTTATAGTTTTTAACAGTTGGGCCCAATTGTATCAGGGTTGTTTCTGGAACTTAAGGCAATCCAAGTTTTTTACTGCAACTCTTTTGTGAAGCCCAATACTATGAAAATGCCTTTGCACTCTTTTTTTGACTCTACGAATATTTTGCGTCACTAATCATTTTTTTCTATCTGAGGTTGCAGGTCTACCCGATTTTTGATATACAGACGAATTTATTTTTATGTTTAATTTAGCAGAGAGCATTAGTTTATAACTCTCTTGAAATGCCCGATAATTCTGAGTAGTATAGAAGTATCAATCTCAAGCGAACCTAATATTCAGGACCATTCGTAAATGCAACTAATTATTAATACTAACTAAACAAGGATTCTGGTTACCTAAAACAATTGTTCCGAAGCCTGTCATATTAAGATTAAAAAGAGAATAAAAAACGATAGTATTTTTATGAATTTAAGATGATTAATGAATATATCCGAAAGTTAGTTCTTGATCGTTGGTATTTTCGTGTCTTTTTAAAAATTATAAAGCCAAGCTCTATTAACACTTTATGAGCCGTTCACGCCAAAAGGCGTGATTTTGTAGCCAAGCTTATGAGCAGTTCACGCCTTTTGGCGTGAGAGCCATACCCCCACTTGGCATTTTTTTCTGATTACGATGCACAATGCAATTCTACTATTTGACCACAGATGGATACACGTGCATGTTAGCTTGGATTATCAATTACATGAAACCATGCGGCCCCCAGGCTAGGTTTGATGTAAAACCTTGCGGCTTATAAAATGTTAATAATCGATTGAGATATAAAATAAAAGCAATAAAACGAGAGGAATGATTTTTTTTTAAGATTAACATACAAATAATTGTCTTGGGTACCATAAGTAAAATTCGCAATTATGTTTTTGCCTAAATAAATTATTTACCCGGAGTCCGTGTATGTGCGTACCTTCATATAAACTCAGCCACAATACGTTCAGATCCTTTATAAGGGCTAACGCGTTACGTTCAAACTTTCTTATCAGCGTAATGTTATTCGGAAACAAAAACCAAATAGAACCCCGCCGAGATAACATAGTTTAGATGCGAATACATAAATTGGAAACAAGCGAACCGAGTGATTTGGCTATGAAACAATTGTAATTAATCAAATATTTCCTGTAATGCATCATTACTAATTTTCATGGAAATTATTATTTTTAATGCAATTAATATGTTTAACTGAAGAATCTCAAACTATTGAATTGATGCAAACATTTTTGTATGATTCTAGCAAAAAATGATTTTTTCTCAGATTTTTTACTGATGAAAAACATATTTTATATATTTTTATTTTTTTTAATGATGCATCCTCTCTACTTTCGATTCAGTTTTGATCAAGTCAGCATACCATAGAGAGTACTTATATTTTTTTCAAAATGTTATCATCATCATTATCATAGGCGCAACAGCTATATTGTAGAGGCCTGGCCTCATCCGACACCCATCTCCATTTTATTCGGTCTGCTGTCGCTTCCGGTATATTTCAATGATGGAGTGTCCTTCTGTATACGGTCCAACCACAGCCTTGGTCATCCTTTCCTTCAGACACAGGAAGGCCTGTTAACCATATGCCTTGTCGGGGGTTGACTGTTACTCTAACGACAGCTGTGGCCGGTATATCTTTGCGTAGTCGGTACAGCTTCTCGTTGCTTCGAAGGTATTCGTCTCAGAATTCTCCTCTCCAGGACAACCAGTTCGCTCATCTTGTTTCAACACTCAGATCCGTATGTTAGGGGCCTGATGAGGGTCTTGTAGAGCTTGAGTTTGGTCTTCTATGAAAGGAATCTCGACCGTAGATGATTTTGAAGTATAATCAACCCTCCTATAGCGTTCATTTTACAAAACGCAATATATTAAAGGTCAAATTAGAATTTTCGTAAATATATTATTAATGTACATTATAAATATATACGTGCACTTAGAAAATAATTGTCTGTAGCTGTTTTCCGCTTTACCTCGCTAGACGTGTTCTGTTCTTTTTTTGGTGAATCACCGTTGAAAAACGTTCCAGGGATATTCATCACAATACAGT
>JAGXCT010034357.1:30828-52036 GCA_022495035.1 Philopotamus ludificatus
ACCCCAAATTTTGTATGGGTGCCTAACTTTCTATAGCGTGGTCCCTATGTGAACGCTATAGAAGGGTCGACTGTATGCATGATTCTTCGTACTTCCAAATTGGTTTCAATGTTATTTGTAATAAGTGAGCCAAGATATGTAAATTCCCGTACGATCGCGAAATCTTACTCTTCGACTCTCAGGGGCTCATGGGTTTGTCCTTGACTTATGGTCATTTATTTTGTCTTGGTCTCGTTGATCCAGAATATTACGTATTTTAAACTCTTAGAACGTACTCAAGCAATTGCAGCGGATCGACGTTGACAACAATTGACAACATTAAACATTGCTCTTGAAAAATATATAGCAGTAGGGGTAAACAGGGTAGTATTCCATCACGACAACGTGCAAAAAAAACGTAAAAAAATTGATACAATAGAGCGGATAAATACTTCCCTTAATGCATTTATGCTTTAAATTCAACAGAGCTTTACTTTGAAGGCTTAAATAAGTTGATAGAATGATGGGAGAGTATTATAAGAACCATTAGAGATTATTCAATAGAAAAATGTCAATACTTTTTTATTAACCCAATATTTATACATACAATTGTGGCAGATTTATTTTACGCATCTAGCACTCATTTATGCAGTTTTTCGTGGTATTTCAAGATCTTATTGAGTCACACGTGCGAATTAAGTGTCGCTGATCTATAGGCGGTAAAGGTCAACATTTCCTGAATCTCTCTGTCCTATGGTCAAACGCGATCGATTGCCATGTCCATCGTCGAATCTAGCATAATTAACTAAGCTCTCCCCGTGGCGTTAGATCAATTCAGATACAGCACAAGAGTTAATGTTTGCGAAGCAACGCAGCCGAACATTGCCGTTAGCAACCCATTTCGTTCCTGCATGCAAATTTTCTGGGAATAATTTGACTTTCTGATAGGATGGCAACCGTTATCCGCAAATGCTGTAATAAGTAAATTGGAAAATTTAAATACGGCAACACTTTTGGGGATTGGCTGCCGTGGCTGTTTGTTTCACGGTGAAAACTTAATTATATCGAACCAAAATGGGATAATTTAAAGTGTGTATTCAATACTAATTTGACGCTAAGAATACGCCGTACTCGCATGTATTCAATTTACGAGTATTCAAACATGGATGATGTTTTGGATTAAACCACGGCACAGAATACAAACACATTGGTTACGGGCGAGAGATAATAGGATTAGAATATTCACGTGTAGGAGAGAAAACAATTTTATCAATAGAGAGGGGGTTTTGACATTTCTCCAAAATTTAGCGCATATCTCATGTTTTCGATTTGATTTTGCATAGGAAAAAACATGCCAATAAATACCCACTGTCTGAATAAATCATTTATATTCGATAAAATAATGCATGGTAGAAAGAAAAAAAACGTTCCAACATTTCTCTATGTTTTTATGTTTTAATAAATATTATTTTGTGGACACAATCGTCTTTTCTTCAAACAAATAAAAGTTTAGCAAAAAAATATTACAATAAATCCTCCTATAGCGCCGAATTTGGGGATCACGTCATAAAAACCCGCTCTATAGAAGATCAGGCACTTATACAATACAATATTATATTAATACTATGAATTTTGTGAATTGAACGAAATCAATTCAGCAAACATATTTTAAATGACGTTGTTCTGTTTTAAGTTCAAGTATTAGTAGTTAGGTATTACATCAATGATCGAAAGTGCATAAATACATTTTTTTAATTGAAAGATTATTGATCTTTTTCTCTTGTCATCGCCATCATCTTTTGCCAGCCACAGGTCACTTACTCGCTGAGTGTTTGAGCCTTGTCGGACCCTCGAAAGGCAGTCAAAGCCAAAGGAACCTCACACGAGACGTGAGGACTCCCCTTTCGTGCCCTATACCGCTGAGGAGCTTTGCTCGGTCCAATAACTAATTAAAAATAAACCTTCATAAATAGGCTTAAGCATAAGATGTCATCTAAGCCTAATAGTTTGTACTTAACCCACCCGTCACGGCGGCTCGAACAACCGCGTTGTCCGAAGGAGGTCTCTCAAATTCTTTATCAATATCTGGATTTTTTTTAAATGTATTAATCTAAGAATAAAAATAATTATTTTTAATATTCAGACTTCAGCGACCGACGAACTCTCGCGGCACGTGTCAAATAGTACGTTTCACTCCCACTCGGCATAGTGTACTGGATGCGAGCGAGAAAAAACATCGTGCCGGTGGCAACAGAAACGAATATTGTTGTTTTTATTTTTTTCGCATTTTAAAACTCACGAGTTTCAAGAAAGAAACTGCTTTAGTTTCATATTTTGTTTATATATTTATTTATTTATTTGACTACGGTGGATAGATGGCATAACATAAAGATTTGATAAATATTTTAAAGATACAAGGGGAATGAGTCTCTCACACTAAAATTCCTCAGTGAAAAATTAACTAGTGTCAAACCACGACACTGGTTAATTTTTTAATATTATTTCAGTCGGATTAAAATTTATATAAATATTTATTCAACGAATAATATATGACATTAAAATAATTAATTCCAACGCGCCAAACCAACTACATAAATGTTTTATTATTTTATTTATATAAAACATGCGGAGGTAATGGGCGTCTTCCTCTTAGATACCCCCTGGACAGTGTTATAAAGAACTCCCTGAATTGATAGTTTTCGTCGGACACCTATCCGACTACTAACTTAGCTTAGTCGCGGTTAACTTGAATTATCGAAATATATGCATGCTACCTACAAGATATATCAATGGTTATTATATATCACCTATTGAACTGTGGTGTGGGGTAGGTGGCATTTGAGATGTGGGTGGATGGCAAGGGATGGAACTGTGTCGGACCGGTCCGACACAGCTTCATCCTGGTTACAAAAGTAATCCCTAAATTCTGTATGGCTTCCATATTTAGGGCTCATACAAACTACCCTTTGCTTTGTCGGAGAAATCTCACTTCAATATTTTAACATTAGTTGACTCTACAAAATTAGTCAGCACTTTATAAATTAATCTTAAACCATTGCAATTTCTACAACGTCTAATTCGTCAACGTCTTCATTTCCCAACCTGTTAGCTTGAAATAAGATTACCAAATCTGTAGACATATTAATCAATATGACAAACTATTGTATATTGAGGATAAATATCTCTGATGTGAAAGAAAAGTTCGTCTTAATTCCACGTAAAATTAATTGTTAGGAGAATTCGTAAGCGTTGTGTGGAAATTTACCGTAATTCTGACCGTTTCGATTTGAAAATCTGCATATGAGTTTACATAAAAAAAATATATAAAAAAACCTAACCTAATTAATTATGAATATCAGACTCACCGAATCCAGTTCTCCCAGCTAGGCATTTTTCTTACCTTTGCGTCGTTGTGTACTCTCTTCTACTGGCCATAGTCTATAGAAATATGTACGTAAGTATGGAAACGTATATTATGATACATATTCGAGTGTTGTTAACATGTTAAACCTACCTCTGCATGCAGTCGCCAGGAGCTGATTCTTCGTCACTCCAAAAAGTCCATCTCCATCCAGAACTATAGATGCACTTCACGAAAATCACATATTCCACATATCAAACTGAAAATAACTGATCATTTTATATTTATTAAAAAAATGAATATCGAAAAATTATTTAAATATGTTTGCTTAGTAACCGTTTATTTGGATCGAGTAATATTTACAAAATATATATTAATGTTATTTATTGAATAGAAAAGTTAATATAAACCGTTAAAAACTGCAAATATTTGGTAGTAAAATATTTCTTGGAATGGATAATTATTAAATAATACATTAATTAAATAAAAAAATTAGTAAGTTTGATTTTTTTATTAGGTTGATTCATAAATACCGTCCGATTCAGGTAGACAGTTTTTATTGTTAGGATTTACTGGCAGTGAGTCATCCGACAAGTGGATTTTTGTTTTCACTAGATAGATAAGTGGCCTGTCAGTCATTCGACAACTATTTAGTGTGGTGGACGTTAAAGTGGTGTTATTACGAACTCCTCAATCTTTGACCATGACAATTTAATTAAGGATAAATAAAAATGTAAATAATAAACTACAGATAGAGCTTCAAAATTATGTAAAAACGAAAAATTGTCATAATTTTTTGGTTTACTTTATAGTTGTTGACTTCAAATCTTAGGTCTCAGGGACGTCATTAATCCTAAATAAATAATTTAAAATATATTGTAAATAATTCATTATACAAATAAATAGGATTTCTAAATCATATCTACACATATCGAAACGATTCGTTTTCTAACATTAAATCGTTCGTTTTTGGGGAGAAGTAAATAAAAAACACAAAAATGATTTTTTGATCAAATTCTTCTGTTTTATCGAGATAAGATTATTTTTTCCCTGAAAGGGAGCGTTACTTTCCACTCTTTTATCCTCAAAGCATATTAACCGATCCGTCACGGCGTCTTGAAACCAGCCACGTTGTCTAAATGGGGTATATTTACAATGGAAAATAGACCTTAAACATTTCAGGTCAAGATAATGATTATATTGACATAAAATGATTATTCTAAGAATAAACATGGTTATTATGTCTCATAATTTGGTGGATTTTTTGGATTTTTTTACTAATCAATATGATACATAAGTGACTGAGGACACGCCGCCGTCTCATAGTTCTCGCAGCACGTGTCACTAGTACGGTTTCACTCGCACTTGCACATGGTACCGGATGCGAGCGAGGAAAAACATCGCGCCCGTATTAGTTTGTGACTGTAATGTAGAATTTATATTAAAGAGTGTCGAGAAAAATCAAATAGAACCCTCAATATTTATCAAAAACTAATGCATAAAATTATCACTGTAACGTTTGCGTAAAAATATTTAAAGTGTAAATAAAATTTGAATTTTGATCTCAACTGATCAAATATGAATTTTTATCCAATCAAACAATTTGTTTGATTTGCGAAGCCAATTATTGCTTTTTACCAAATTATCCAAACAATTTTCTGAACTGCTGCTGCAGTTAAAATTTTTTACTAAGTTTTACTAAGTAAAATTGATATGTACCATAAGTTACACATCTATATATAATATTCAAATTATGTATAAATATAATTGAAAATCATAGACAGAGTTTCTCTCGTCGAACCGCGTTGACTTTATATTTCAAAAAATTGTTTTCCATTATTATTTGTTTCTCATTGTTATGCGGTGGATTAACCACTCACCGCGCTTAAGGCCCTTCATATCCAATTGTGATACACCCTCAACATTGTAGTCAGTTTACCGAACGACCTTAACAAAACGTATGATCCCCGAAACCCATACACGCAAAAGACACAACACCAACATCTCCCGCCGGGGGGATTCAATGAATATTATCCAAGGCTCGACAATTACCATAATTTACCCGTATTAAGGGCCCCGGCCTAATTGGATCCGTTTTAATTTTGCAAAGTACATAATATAATATGCGTTTGCTCACGGGAGACGTAAATCAGGTACAGCCGAAATAAGATGACCGATCGGCCACGCCCGCTCTCGCGGTTAGCTACGACATCGCAATTCGATTACACGCCAAATACTCGACATTGTTAAGCGTGTACTGAAATTGTAGGCTTCGGAAACATATCGTCACTAATGAATTCGGCGATCAATTTGCGACCCTTCAAGGTGACAGGGGTAAGACCACACGCGTGTGACCCTTCACTTGTTAACGAATGTTATCGGTTAAAAAATAACTACACTTTAATATACAGATTAATAATATAATATTAGTAGGGGGACCAGGAAGAAATCGCGTATTTTATTACATAATGTTCGAGCGCCGTTTGTGTCCAGACACGGTTAAGAAACCATGTCTGCAAGCAGTGGCGCGTGTGCAGAACTTTAACTATTCGTCTGGCGCCTGTGTGCGCCGCACAATCTCGCCATATGGACGGCGCCCCACCGTCTGCAAGTTTTTTTTTTATTTAGAACTATTGTTTTATGTTAACGTCTGTTAAAGATCTGGGTATTTTGTTTGATTCTAAGTTAAAATTTAGTTGAAATGTATCAGACGTGTGTATGAGATCATCAAGAATGTTAGGCTTCGTCTGGAGAAATTCTCATCACATACGTAACACCTTAGTCATACGATGCATTGGTTCCGAGATTTTCTCGAATCAGGTTCCATTATATGGGCGCCTTATGACGCCTCGATTTCCCTCAGATAGAGAAGATATAAAAGAAATTTCTTAGATATCTCTACATGAGGGAGTTTGGATTCTACCCAAGTTTATACCCCAGCGCAGGGGTACAGGGCTGCCTGGGGTATATAACCCTCGAGAAAAGAAGGTTGATTTACTTGTCAAAGCACTTCTTCAAGATGTTGTCTTATGCGAGTTGCCCACCTCACTACGCGTGTGCTTTTTGTGAGGACAGTTGCTCTCAGAAACTCTCCGGTAACCAGAACTATTACTCTGCTCAACCACTTGGCCGAATATGTAGATATATTCGATGTCAGATATACGTATTTTGGAGATATTTTATATGGGATTTTATAATTCTTTTCTTTTCTTTATTGTTATACATGTTATTTTTTACACGTTATTGGGCGACCTGGGTTATTCTGTAATGTCAATCACGCATTGTCTTTATGAAAAAAAAAAATATCAAGTGTAAAATGTCGAAACAAGAATCTGACGAATAATACAAAAGTCGTTTTATGCTACTTTTTATCTAACCAAGGCTTCAATGTCAGAAAAACCACTAAAGGTATTAAATAAATTTATGGTGCTTATGGACAGAAGTTGTCATTAAATGTTTTAAAGGTTCTGCACTTGAATCTGGATGACCTTCCTAAATTTGATGATGGACACCGCACGTACTATCCAAAGACAAGATAAAAAAAACTGAGAAACATCAAATTCTTTGTTGCCGTGATAAATAATTCTACCCTTTTAACACAAAATTACAACTGAAGATAAGATATGGATCATTTACGATAACATCAAACTCCAAATCAAACTATTGTTTCGACCCCTAAAACACGTTTAACATTCCAAAAAGTTATTTTGTACATTTAGTTGAGAAAAGAAATAATTTATTTTGAATCATTAAAATCGAGTAAAACAAATACCGCAGATGTTTACTATCAATAGCTAGAATGATTGAACGCGAAAATAAAAATCAATCCTCCAGTTTTGTCTAGATTTAAAAAAAAATTGATTCAAACTTGGGACTTGTGCCCTGGATAATATTTATTTATTTATTTATTATTTATTTATTTAAAGACAATGCGTGATTGGCATTACAGGATGACCCAGTTCGCCAATCACGCATAACACATAATAATACATGAGAAAAATATATAACACAACAACAACATATATTACAATAAATTGAAGAAAAGAATTATAAAATTTCATATAGGATATCAACAAAACGGCTATATTTGACATCGAATATATCCACATATCTGGCCAAATGGTTGGAGCAAAGTAATAGCCTGGGCTACTGGAGAGTTTCTGAGTGAGCTCTGTCCTCGCCTTTGGCGGAAGAAAAAGCATGAACGGGTTCGATGTAGTGAGGTGGCGCCCATAAGGACAACTCCTACGTACAAGGCTGCATTGCGCCAACCAATAGCTTGAAGAAGTGCTTTGCCAAGTAAATCGATCTTCTTTTCTCAAGGTTATATACTCCCAGGCAACCCTGCACCCATGTTGGGTATAAACTTGCAGAACTAAACTCCCATGTAGATACCTAAGAAATTTCCTTCTGTATCTTCTTAATCTTGAGGGAATCTGAGGCGTCATAAGGCGCCCATATAATGGAACTGATTCGAGCAAGCTCCGAACCATCGCATCGTATAGCACTCAGAAAATTAAGGTGCTACGTATGTGGTGAGAATTTCTCAAGACGAAGCTCAACATCTTTTGACGATCTCTACACACACGTCCGATACATGTAAACTAAATTTTAACTTAGAATCAAACAAAATACCCAGATCTTAACAGACGATTGCCAGGAAAGAGTTACGCCCCAAGTCTGTAATTAAAGATGATGAGCCTTTGATCTAGAAAATGTCATTGTTTGACACTTTCCAATACTTAATGGAAGACGATTTAGTATTGACCAACCGTGCAAAGAATCAATGTCCAGCTGCAACGAAAGGGCATCTTCCACTGAATATTAAAAGTTAAACGCTATTAATCACTCAACAATTGTTAAAATTTTATACAACATATATTTTTTTACTCTCTCAATCAACATCCCTATTTGGGACCCCAAGTTTTTGATTTTTCTCAAATAACTCTTTTAATATAAATCTCATGTTTTGTAACATGAGTTTTGTAGTTTGTCTGAAAAAGTCTAAAAAATAAATATTATCAATAATCATTATCCTTGTCTGCAATTGCGAAAATAAATAAGAACTACAATATTCGCATCTGTTGCCACGGACGCGATGTTTTTTTACGCTCGCATCCGATACGACGTACCGAGTGCAAGTAAAACCGTGCAATTGACACGTGCGGCGAGAGCTCAGTCTGCGACGGGCCATCGCCGAGTATGCGTGTCATAACATCAAGAAAGTTGATTTACTCGTGACACTTGCCATTGATAATATGATCGAATAATATATTATTTTTAAGTGGTTAATAACACGGATGAAAATAATGATATTAAATATAAGATGTTGGATGTTGTTATTAAAATATGTTATGATATATGTCGTCACATTATTTCATACGAAATTTTAATCACAATATGTGTAAATATTTCAAGGGCTATATTACATTCGCATGAGAAGTCTCGCGCGGTTTATGTGCGCCAGAAAGAAAGGAAACTGGTTTGTGTCAGTTCTCTGGATAGGAATACTAAAACCCCTGGATTCAATGAAATACCGCTTGAATAAATTTACACAGAAAATAGACAAAAGTATATATGTAGGGCCGGGATTGCGGTCGCATGCCAAACAATTTCAAAACAAATTATTCCGTAAATTACAAGCCTAGGCATCACAGCAACAGATCGACACGGTACATATTGATTTTTTCATGTGTTACATCCAGGCGCCATAATTATTAAGGGTGAAATTTGGCTAGAGACCTTTTAAAAATTCATACATAAATTAATAATTGTATCAGTTAGTGAATAATTAATTGCGATAATGGACGTCTGGCATTAGCGCCAATAAAGGTTTAATGCTAGAATTAAAGGGGATTCAAAGGGTCGGTACAAATATTCATTATGCCGTGACTTTAACTAAATAATCAAACTTAATAAGCGACAACGTTTTAAACTCGAGATATTCGAAGTACCCATCGCAAATTGAAATTTGTATTAAAACCTCGACGGGATGGGAAAAAAATAAAGAGTATTTCTTTCGTCGGCGAAGTAGTACACATAACTTTGTGATAAATATGCAAAAATGTTAAACGAAACGAGATCTTGTTTTCCTAACATAATTCCTGTATCGTGAATGACGTATTTTCCCTTTGATGTTCGTCGCGTCTTGGGAGATGCCCTCAGCGAAAATATCTTATGGTACTTTTAGGTAAACTTATTATATATGTACTTTTAATATCGAAAATTTTCATAAGATACCACAGAACAGACAATATAGATCACATACAGATATCTAATAATATGAATATGTTAATTAAAATACATAAAATCTTAAAAAAAAAAAATTAAATTCTATAGTATTATAAATTTAAAAATATAATGGTTCGTTTAATTTTGACAAATGTGTCGATGATTCACCAACGCTCCAGATAAATGAATACGTGCCGCGAATAAGGTGGTAACTAACAAAATAATATATTTACAGTATTCAAGAAAAATGGATTTTTTATACAGCGTTGAAACTTATTTATTTAACTTATTATAAAAATGTTAGTTACTACCTTTTTCGCGGCATGTATTTTATTTATATATTAGATTTCTAATATATTTTGTCCGTACCGTTGATGCTCACCTCATGCAATATTTTTTCTGAAAACAATCAAAGATTAGTATTCTGGAGAATTTATATTTGATTATTTCCGTTTGTTAAGCAGTACCTCCTTTATTCATAATAATTGCTACAATACACGTCTGCTGTAATAGTCTGACTAGGTTATTATAATTCATAGTGAATTATTCCTAAAATATCTCACCAAATACAAAAGGAAAACCCTTTTCAGCCAATAATTGCCTACGGTATCTCATTTTATGATATTCATTGTTTTTTTCTCCTCAGATTTGTGTATGGTGCCCGCTTATCATCTCTAGTAACAATCTTTTTAAGAAACGGATCTGTTTTTGATCTAGACAGGATCTCTGTTGTGCCTATTTTTTCCGTGCCGTATAAAACTATCCTTCACGGTTGACCGTGTACATTCGTGGTCTTCTAACAATTCCTCATTGATTTTAAAAGGTGTTCCAAATTTTGGTTTGTCCTTTCACTCGCTCTCACCACTTCTTTTAAAACCATCTATAGCACCGTCAAAAATTCAAGATGGCTATAAATATTGCAGATGGTCTGTGTCAGTTCATTTACTCTTAATACTTTATCAAATAAAAACAGCATAAAATACCGAAAATGTCTCTCTTTAACCGTTTAGACGCCACGGCGTGCAGGCACGCGAAACCGGCTAACCAACAGCGCCACGGCAAACGCTACTACGAATTTATTTATGAATAAATATAATATTTTTAAATGAAAATTAATGCAGAGACATCTTTTGAAGGCAATGTGATTGTTAGAATGTCGATATGTTTTGCCGTTTCATATTATTTGAAGTTTATATGGCGTACGATAAAAATCCATATAATTGGCTTGGCGATTAAAGAGTTAATCTCTCGCCGTTTTTTACTATGCGTCAAAAAATGTCAAAACGTGAGCATTACTATCAGAGCTTGAAAACGATACTAGCCTTCTCTTTTATTTTTTCTTGAATAATTCTTTTATTTATATATAAATCCTACACGTCACAAACTTTTTGTATTTATCTAAAAAAAGTCTAAAGAATACATATTATATATAATAATTATTGACCTTTAATGTCAAAAAAATAAACAACAACGATATTTACTTCTGTTACCACGGGTGCAAAGTTTTTCTCGCTCGCATCCGGTACGATGTGCCAAATAAGAGTAACACGTATTAGTGACACGTGCTCCGAGAACTCAGTCTGCTGCGACGCGACATGAAATCGACAAAATTATTAAGCATATCATAGATATCTATTTTTATTCTTAGAATAATTCTTTTTTTTTTAAATTTCAAGATATTGATTAAGAATTAAATCAATAACTTGCTTGGGCTCTCTGATAGACCCCATTCGAAAGACTCGGTTGTTTACGGACCGCCGTGACGGATCGGTTAAAGTCACGCAAACACATAGCATTTATTTTTACGTTACCTAATATATATGTTTACCTATAAACAGGTAAAATTTGGTGATATTTTGAAGCTTTATTTGTAATATATAGTTTCTGTATTTTTTCTTTCGTAAAACATTAGGGCCAGAGATTCAGAAGAATTTTAACGATTTTAATGCTATTTTTGTACAAATAGGAATATTCAAAAAAGCTACTGAAACCATCTGCAAAATTCATCTACACGTCTTAAAACTTCGAAAATGTCATAGATGTTCAAAAGTGGTGATAAAGAATTGAACGATAAACTAAGATCAGGATGCCTTCTGAAACTAGGTAATGCCTCATTGAATTTATTGGTAGATTCTGACCATCGTAAACCATAAAAGAATTGTCACAAGATCTCGACTGTTACTGGATAAAAAAGTTCTACAGCATCCATCATATTCGCCAGATATTGCCCCTTCAGATTATCATCATTTAAAATCTTTAGAATATTCAGAAAAAAATATTTATTTTGGTAGAAGGCACGGGAAGAATCGAAAAATTAACAGAACCGTGAAGAAAAATTGTTGAAAATGATAGCTTTTAATTGATCATACACTCGTAACTTATCCTAGTAAGTATCACTTTGAAAACATATGGATAGTAAGTTTATTATAAACGATTTTCATTGAAATAATTAAGTTTTATCTTAAACAATTTTCATAATAAATTATCGGGATTACGTGGTGATATGTTTATTCAAAATGTAAGCTATTTATGATACACACTTCAGCGATTCCATAAATGTGATAGTTTAGAGTAGAAGTTATTCATTGTTCATAGGGAACAATTCTAAAGTACAAATATTTGACGTGACAAACTTAACCACATTCGCAAAACACCAACGAGAGAATTTGAGCTGGAATCAGGTAATGAAGAAAATTCGAGAATTCCCAAGATGTAGCATGGAGAGGTTAATTAAAGGCAATAATGAATTTTCATAAAGGCATTTACCTAAGACTACACACACACATAGATGTGCCGGTATCGGCAGCCATGCCAGAATTCCAAACTTTTATGTAACAAGATGGTAAACTTTCACGTTAACTCTGCATAGCTGGTGGATTTGTGACGAAGTGAAAATCTATTCACGTTTTCGGTGAAATATCGCATTTTATTTCAAGAAAACATTCGAGCAATAAATAACTTGGATCTTCGCGGTGGATGAGAATTTTCGTGTATGTATAAAATATAAATATATTTAAAATATATTAAACGAGCGAGCAATTTCGGGATTAGGGAAAAATTTTCGTGATTTTATTCGTACGTCAATATATTCTATGTACATCCGGCTGTCAGGCGTGAAAAGGTTAATTCAATTCTTTGTTAATCCGATATTATTTGGATACGTGCCGGATGAAAATTCAATTATATTTCAAATTTCGGTTGTCTAATTGAAAAGCTCTCTTTTTCAGGAAACGAACGAAATGTCTGATTTTTATTCCGGTGGATATTTAATCTGGACCGACTGTCAACTTATTAAAATATTTGGCGAACGTAAGCTCTTATTAAATATAACGATGAAGCGGAAATTTCAACGGCAAAAAAATACTTGATGTATTTATCGATCTGTAAAAATTTACAACTTTTCAAATGACAACTGTCGTTTCTCATGCACTCTAAATACGATATATTATTTTAAATATTAATACATATATCACGTTGAATGAGATGCATATAAATTAAATATATGCATTTATTTATTTCATTGGAAATTTTCATATTTCAAAGAAAAATAATAAAATAAATGTAGGTAACTTTGTTTCGAATTTCTCGCATTCGTTTTTAGATTCCTCTTCAGATTTACACGCAAAACACAAAGTTGTTTATTAACTGAAAAAGGTGACTCTGAGAGTTATTTCAAGACTTTCGCCGGCAAGTAATACATTCTCTCATTTTTCAAAGACTCTAAGCCCTAGGGGTGATAAGAGACTCGGCGGAAAAAGTGCGAAGATCAAAACAATAAATCTGCTAATTCTATGGGCGAAACGCTCCCCATTTTCTACGGCTTGTCCTCTCAGCAAGAGGAAAAAAGAAAATATGGACATATTACTTTCGCTACTACTATTCATTGACTACATGGTTTTACGCGGAGAGGATAACTTTATATACGAAAGTTTACCGAATTTCAGTATCAAGATTTACCCAATCAATACGAATATAACCGAACTTTTTTCTTCTCGTTTTAATCGTCGGCAATTTTTTTTACGAAAAGTCTCATCTGCATTATTTAGATTAGACGAATCTCTGAGGTCTTTAAATCAGAATTTGCTAGCGTAATTAATAATACGGACAGAGATCATAAATCTTTCAAATAAATGTTACGATTAACGCTATTTATAAACTATCTATTAATAAATAAATAACGTTAATTGGATCGATTTAAAGGATAGATTTTCATTTACATCAGCATATATACATCTTAAGAAAATATTAGTTTCGTGGTATGTTTTAATGATATAATTAAAATCTATTGAAGTACTTGAATGGCTTTAATTTTCAACAGAATGAATAGTGTCACAGAAGGAAATTGTGACAATAGGACATGATAAATCCTTTTGGGATTCATATTAATAATTGTATCGTGTTCCCATTTGACCTTTATATCCAGGTCACTGTTATATGAATTATTATTTACAAGCAGAATAATTTATTTACGTTTTTTATATAGTAAAAAAACTACAATATAAGATGTCCAGGGCATACAGAGACTGGGGCATCATCACGGTGTAGTTTTTGGCCTAAACATATTTCTACAATTTCCATGTCATAATAAAGTTATGACAATTAGAATAATATTATTGTATTATTTATAAATAAATAATTAAACTGATGATTGTGCTGCTGTTTACGAGACACTGACAAATCTGAATATTGTTTTATCAAACTTTATACATTGGTTTAAAATAAATAGGTCTTATTTCGGATGGCAGTATGATAGTGCTAACTTATCTTGGAAGGGATCTAGTTTTAAATTTTACACCATCATTCATCATCGGTAAGGATTAGATCTGTAGAAGATGAATTCGTCATCAATATCTTGAGATTATTCTAAGAATAAAAACAGTTATTCATGATATGCTTTAACACATCTTCTAAAAATCGATTTTTTTCTGTTAAATAATGTTGCATAGATCGAAACGAATGATAATCTGAAGGAGCTTAGTCGGGTGAAGAATCGTATTCCATTGAATCTCTTTTATCTTATTTTCCGCCTTGTTTGATGCATGGGGTCGGGCTGATATAAAATTGTTTTTCAATTGAAAACACCAGGTCTCTTAAACCTACTTACTTAATACTTCACTCGTAATTGTTTTACCGTAAGAAAGGAGACTTCGTGATAAATTATGATTTTTATATCCCACTATCCACTCAAAAGCATATTTTTACTGTTAAACCCGGTCGAGGGGTTGATTATGCTACGCGCCCCTTTAAAAGCCGTTGTCGATTACGTCGTTGGTTTGTATACAGGTTTTACACTTCTAATTGGACTTTTTCCAAACCAAATTGGACATTTTGCAAATCAAATTAGACATTTTGCAAATCAAATTGGACACTTTACAAATCAAATTGGACCCCTCATTGTATTTTATAAAAAAGATGTACATTCATAATATATACCGTCAGTGTGAATACCTGGCCGCATCTTATGTTGTTAAGACTAGCAAGAGCGTTAGTCAAGTTGGCAAGCCTGCACGAGCGGTCATCACAAAACAAACTAACATTTACATAAACAAAGTGTGCAGACAAGATTTTCATTTTTGAGTCCACACAACATAAGATGCGGCCAGGTATTCACACTGACGGTATATATTATGAATGTACAACTTTTTTATAAAATACAATAAGGGGTCCATTTTGATTTGCAAAATGTCCAATTTGATTTGCGAAATGTCCAATTTGGTTTGGAAAAAGTCCAAATTGGTTTGGAAAAAGTCCAAATTGGTTTGGAAAAGTCTAATTAGAAGTGTAAAACCTGTACAATATCCACTGTTCATCTGCAGTTACCTAATAGTGTAAAAATTGAGTTTTTGTCTAATTTTACATTAATTGATCACATATGATTTTTAGATATTTTTACGCACTTGATTTATACTATTACTGATATCATATCGTAATTGTTCTCTTTTATTTATGACGTTTTTCATTGTTCGGAGCAATGAAAACAGCTGTTGTAAATAATACTAAATATGGTCCATCCCAGTTCTATATAAATATTTGATATAAAAGCTTAAATTCAGCCCGTTTCTAAAAAGTTTAGTGACCCTTGCTATAAGATTTTTTTTTTTTTTGCATTAACTATCCAGTAAATGTCGAAGTTCAAGTAATTTCATTTTCGGCTCAATATCTTAGTAATTAAAAGAGATTTTTAGGGAAAACGTAAATTCCGAGTTAGAAAACAAAAATTGAAAATTATTTTTTATTTAGATAATCGCACAAACTAGTTTGATACATATTTTTGTGCCTTTTACAGCTCTTTCGATCTTATAAATCGATCTTATAATACCTCTTGTACATTTTCAATGAAAAAATAATGTTTTTGGTAAAATAGCTTATAAGGCTCTCGATGAGCTTCATTGCTTACTTCTTTGACATTTTTGAAGCACCGACGTTTCCGTGCTTTTCTAATAACCAACGGGGAAAACTTCTCACTACCATCTGAATTTGTAATCAAAAGAACAGTTGGCCTGTTTTTACTTAATTTATCTCCATAACAAGTTTTACCCTTAACCCTTTAATCGCCATGCCAATTATATGGATTTTTACCTTACGCCGTATAAACTTAAAATAAAATGAAACGGCTAAACATATCGACATTCTAACAATCACATTGCCTTCAAAAGATGTTTCTGCATTAATTTTCATTTAAAAATATTATATTTTTTCATAAATAAATTCGTAGTAGCGTTTGCCGTGGCGCTGTTCGTTAGCCGGTTTCGCGTGCCTGCACGCCGAGGCGTCTAAACGGTTAAAAACGAATGTCTTTGGGGTAAGAACATTGAAGAACAGTCCTGTTTCATCAGTATTCAAAATATCTCTTGGGGCATAGTCTGCAATTACAGTAGAAACGTCCGTCTGCTTCCATTCTTCAGCGATGTTTAAATCAACACTTCGAGATTCCCCGCAAACTGATCACTGAACAAGTGCCTCTTCTTGAAACAATCTATCTAGCAATTTGATTCAGCAAATCCATCGATATTTAATCGAGACGCAATGTCAACGCCTCATCCCGAATTAGTGAACTGTTATGTTTCTTAATGTTCATTTATAACGTTTGAAAACGTCGGACATTTATTTAAATATGTTTAAAAAATTATTCTAATTTTAAATATTTAAACGGAGGGAAATAAAAAACGTAAAGGCGAGTACTAAATGTACTAAATTAAAACGGACTGCAAAAATTGACCGCAAATAGCGAAAAAATGGGAAATACGGGCACGTAAAAACGGGATTTCTCTATATATCTTTTGCCGTTTTAATAATTGTTTTATTTTTTTATTTTTATACTAGGTTTATTTTGTTAATAAAGAGATAACTTGAGTTCATTATTCAGTGTTTGATTATCATAAGTTTCTTACATGCGGCCCGCACGAAATTTTTAAATTTGTAGCTGGCCTGTTGTAGAAAAAGGTTGCTTAGCCCTGATATAGATAATAATCCAACCAGACATGGTAATTAATTTTTAATTTATGTATTGCTTATTCTAAAACTGTGATATATACACTGTACATAAATAAATCTGGTCTCTAACGGATTTCTCACCACAGAGCCAGTATACCCTGGGAAGGAAAACCCTAACCTGTTGACCAATAATTGGTCTAGTCTCGATACTTTCGCTACTCTTCCTTCTTTCTGAGGAGGTCTTTCCCCATGATGAAAAGATTGCTATTGCGCGACATGGCTAATAATCACTTGCGACCGGCTACTTCAGACTCGTTTTGGGCAGATGTGCATATGTATGCTTGTGTACATCTAAATGAGTGTGTGTGTGTGTGGTCGCTCGCTACTTGTCACTCGTGACTCGTTATAAGCAAATAACGCCTTAGCGAAGAGAACAAACGAATACCGAGACGAACCCCCTCCTACTTGCCTGGGCACAGTCGAGAGGGTCAAATCCGATACCAGCATGGTAGAAGATGTACGTCCAATGCCAGCAATGGCCAAGAGAGGGAAACTCTTTACAAAAAACCGCATACTAAGACGGCTCAGGTCCCCGCGGTATGGCCACGAAAGGGGAGCCCTCATGTCACGTGTTACACTCAGGTTCCTTTGGCCTCAACTACCACGCGAGAGTTTGGTAAGGCCATGCCCTCGGCGAGTGAGAGCCTTGTGGCTGGCAAATGATGATGATGATGATATACGAATATATTACAATCTATCAACCGTGTTATATCGAAACCGTGTTAAAGAAGTACATACGGTGTCCCTGATATTAATTTACTATTTAAGGTATCACACACAGTACTCGTTTTTTTTGACATATTGGACATTGGAAATTTGTTATGAAAAGGATTTTTCATTATTCATTCCACATTTTTTTTAAATTACCAACAATCTCAAATTTATGTATGATACAAAACTTGCCATTGGATATTTCGAAATATTTATCTCCGCGTAATTGTCATATCGAACTATAAACTTATATCAGATGAACTTGTTCAGAAAGACCGGAAAACTTTCCATATTATCTTTTACGACATCGTAATTTCAATATGTTACATCCTTTGGTAGCATAAATACAATGCGTCCTATTATTTCAATATATTTTATAAATCAAAATTGTTTTTTCGACATATACTGACATTATCAATGTCAATGTTTCCAACCGAATAGATAGAGTTCATGTAGAAGAAAAAAATAGATAATGAAATGATACAGGGGGAGTTCCTCTGCTTATACTCGGGTTAATGTGTATTCTTTGTGGATTATGTCGGAACATTATGCGATCTTCCTTGATCGTAAAGTATGCCAAATCTTGATGAACAATCTCATTCCACGCGGTTATCTCTGATATTTAATGGAAATTATTACTGCGCTCACGTTTAACCCCTTTGCCGCTAAATAAAATATTTATTTAACAACACATCGAAAAGTTTTTAATGCATAATTAATTATTTTCTTTAAACAATACGAATAATTTACGTCGTACAAAATTCAACTTATAGATTATACTTAATCCAATTTAATTCTAGATTGTATACAAATTGGATTACCGAACAGAAATTTAACAAGAGCACAAGATTTAAGTAATTCATCTAAATCCGTTAAAAAATTCGATGCTTCATTCTCATTGAGATTTTTTTTGTTTTCCAAATCCTTTTCAAACGGATTATGGATTTTACCATATTTAATTAAAAAGCGTTCTTTGTCTTGATTTGACGTATTCAATTGGAAGATACAATTCAATTATTATTTACAAAGAGTATATATTTATATATAAAATCATTTTTCAGCGAATAAATATTAATATTTACGAGTTGTGATATGAACCGCAAGACTGCTGACGCACTCGCTCTCTCTCTTTCGAATCGGCACAATATTTGAATTTATCCAAGAATATTTGGCATTGTTAAATTTTCCGTCAGATGTTCTAAACTTCCATTTTCCGGGGGTAAATGTACGGTTTCTTTCAGAGAACCGGACGCTTCAATTTCTCGACGAAAGGAAGTCAATATTTGCTTGTAAATGGGTAACATCTTGTGCTGATTTGATTCCTTGGACGCTACTTCCCGTCTGGGCAATTCATGTCTGTGCAAAAATCAATGTGCTCTTATGACGTAGACGTCGATATTATTGAAAGTTATAATTAAATATAAAGTGGCCAAATTTATTTGGTAACAATCATATTATAAATTGTTTCTCAAATGAGAAAATCAAAGTTTTCCTCTTAACAATAGTGGTAATTTGGGAAAATTTTAACTCTTTAAACAATAATTAATAAATATAGTTTTTAATTGCTTCATATAAGTTTTAAATAAAAATATTATCCATCATTGTCAATGTATAGACATTTTTTTAAATACATTTTTGAAAAAAATGTGGTATTAATACATTTAAATTTTTTTACGCCTTAATTAGTAATTATGTGGCAAAAGATCTTCTCAATATAATCGATGAGGTAAAAATCTCTTATTTTGAAATTATTTTTTAATTACTTTTGCTATAAATTATGTTTTTGATCATTATTTATTGTTTTTTTATAATCTCTGGTTTAACCCTTACAGACCCAATGTACATTGCCATGTACAATAATTTGAACGTTGATTTTGAAGATTATTTTTCGTTTTATTATGACTGGAACCTTTCGAACATAGTGGTGTTTTTTATCCATAAATAAAAAGTCAGGTCTGAAAGGGTTAATTATACTAGTTGTTTACTATAGTATATTACTGTAAAGCTCAGAACAAATACAAGTAATGTAAAATCACAGAAAAATCTCATTCTGATATATATTAAGAAGGTTTTCCGGAAAAAATCCATATATTTTCTTATACTCTCGTTTGAGCTCAATTTGTGTACGGATACGGTGAAATAAATATCTTTATTTAAGATAAAGTAAGAAGCAAAAAGTAATGGCTTACCAAGAAACTAACATTAGCTCAAAGCCCGGATTTAACCATTCAAAGGGTTATTTAATACATTCGGTGGATTATGAATAGTTATTTACTAGTAATGCCAACTATTCGACACCTTAAATCAGAAACTGATGGAAAATATCTTATTTTAACCTATAGAAAAATAATTATATTTGTCCTCACAAAGCTAAAATCATCGATGAATAAATTAAATAACGGTAATTGAAATCCACTCAGTTATTTATTTCAAGTAAATCCTTAAAATATCTCAAAGTTTTACATCTGTGTCGGTTTTGGATTTTTTTTCCAATATTTTTTTAACCTTTCTTTGATTTTTCAAAAGCCTAAATCCTTGCTGGCATTGAATCTATTAAGTTCTTTTTTAAATCTGCCGTTATCTCTTCATACTAGACCTTTGTTATTGATGTTATAACTGATTTTAAATTGACAGGATTTTCTCTGTTCACTTTTGTTTTCATAATGTGCCATAAATTTTCGATGGAGTTTAAATCAGGACTAAAAACCTGGCCATGTCAATGTTGAAATATCAAGTTTTTCTATTAATCTTTAACAAATGAAAACAAGAAAGAAAAATGTTAGATATTTTCCCTAAACTAAAGTAAATGGTTAAACCTAAAAAAAAACTTTTAGCGTTTTAAACCGATGGCTTAGTGCAAAATCGTACTAGAGGATGCAGTCGTTTATATAAGATAAGGGTTGTTCTATGGATGGCATAGGGTTCTGAATAATGATTTTTTTATAAACTTCTACATTGACAAACACTAAATCTCCAACTCTATAGTAAGAAAAGCATTTTCAGACCAATTTTCGTGTCGGGTTCTTCAAAGTTGGCCTGATACATTTTTCTCTTGTTTTCTTTCTTACATAATGAATATCATCCGAACCAAATAAGTTAAATTTGCTTACATCCCAGAGGATAATTTTCTTCCAGTCCTCTTTAGTTCAGGTCCGATAAACTGTTTCCCATTGGAGTGCATTTGTTTCAGAAAAAGTGTTTTTTTCGTCAGTGATCCTGTCAGAAAACCATCTTCCTTGGGCCTTCTCCGTACCTTTTCGATACTAACTTCGGTTTCTCCACCTCCGATGAATTCTGTTATTATATCCACTGCAGTTTATGCATTTTTAAATCATATCTTCCGTTTTTTTGGAATTCCTTTATAAATGGAGTCTTAATACTTGCCTGGACACAGTCGAGAGGGTAAAATCCGATACCAAATGGTAGAAGATG
>JAGXCT010034358.1:3762-61497 GCA_022495035.1 Philopotamus ludificatus
GTCATGGACAAGTGTATCGACACATTAATAAAAATTGAGGCAATTAAATGCATTCAATTCTATACTGCACGTTCAGGGGCACGCCGTCCATATGGTCAGATTGTGCGGCGCACACGGGCGCCGGAATTAGTTGGGATAAATTATCTCAGGTTAGAATATTTTTTTTATAACTAAGATGAGAAATAAATGGATATCTTACGACAAAAATGGGGATATAATCTACTTAAATTATAATAAAAAATATTATTGTACTTTGATATGTGTTAGGTTGAATTATGTTATATTAGGTTAAGAATACAGTTTGTTAGGTTAGAATAAAATAATAATCAGGCTAATTTAAACATAAAATACAACAATAATAATTCTTTTGAGATAATCGTAGCACAATATCTATCGAAATTGGCAACACTGCACTGTTGTTGCTATGCTGCTATCTATTTCTAGATTGCTCAGGCGATATATCCTATTCTTTTTAAGCGCTCATTATTTTATTGTTATTATTTTTATTGAAAAATAATCTCCGGCGATCTGTCACAATTATTCGACAGCGAAATAAATGCGGTTTGTTCGACGGACGACGTCATATGGGCACCACTATGTATAAATTAATGATATTGAGTTGTACACGTATTAAACGTAATTAAATTTAATCACGTTGCAAGGGAAAGGGGAGCAACGGGTTAGAATAAGCCGAAATAATAAATAATAATAAAAAAAAAACAGAATGCAATTAGCAATTTGCCAATATCATAATGCTTCTGACACATATCCATACAGATGAGGAAGAACTCGTCGGGTAACTTATTCGCAAACCCAACTGTTTATTAAAATATGAATATTCAACGCGAATGCAGCTTGTCTTGCTCACTGTCACATTATCTCGCGACTATTTATTCAGAGAGCAGGTTTTGTGTATGCAGAAATGTTGGCAAATTATTATCGAGCAAATTTTTGCTTTCATAAATCATATATATTAATATAAATCGTTGAAAAATTGACATTCAAAAAGGCGCATACGCACCGAAACACGATAGTAAATCACAGCCTCGATTTGCATGATTTCGCCACTGACGTTATTTTAATTTTTACGATTTTTTAATGGTAGAAATCGAAGCGAATTGTATTAGACAGACCGAAAAGAAATAAAAAAATATTTTTTGCCGACGAAAAACATTTATTTATTAAAATATCTCAAATACTCTATGTACTATCATTTTGTGGAAACTTTTTGCTAGCGTAAAAGGCAGTTTATTTTTTTTTAACAAAAGCTTTGATATACATCCCCAAATAAAAGAGACCATCGAATGGAATTTCCTATTTTTAATCTAAATTCTGTACCTTTAAAGAAAGATTTTTCATTTATTAAAGCATTATTTATTTTTGAAACATGTCAAGTACATATACTCTTATCCGGCCACGTCCAAATGGTGGTCCGCGGTCCACTTGTGGCACAATTTAAGATATAATGTTACACTTTCGGCTTTGCGGCTCGTGAGTAAAATATTTGGGGGTGCTGCGGAAGATTAAAAATTAAAGCGCACACCCCGCTGCCGCCCCGCATCCATCCAATACACGTCGCTGGTAGCGCTGACGTGCAGACAACGCTCTTGCTCTACATCGCTACACTAAAATTTAAATATAATTTATTAGGCAGTTATTCGATTCGCTTTTATAAAAAAGCCTTTCGATTTTTCATCGAAAATTTTTTCCAAGGGCGTTTTCACTTCTTCAACATTATTATAGTTAATGTATGCTTTAACGATCTGATTAGTGGTAATCCGACGGCGCGAGATCCGGTGAATATGGTGGATGAGTTAAAAGTTCCAATCCAAGCTCCTTTATTTTTCTTGTCCTATTTTTGGAGCGTTATTGTGTTGAAGGATCCTTTTTTTGTTATTGACCAAAACAGAGTCGTTCACAATACACTGTCGCTGTAACGATCTGACTAGGTTCAAGCAATTCATAGTGAATGATTCCAGAAAAATCCCACCACATACAAACAAGGAGCTTCTTTATTGTTAGTGATGGTCGAGTGGTCGGAACAAGTATTTTTCCGGAAGAAAGCCATTGTTTTTATCGTACAGTATTATTGTGTAACACCAACTTCGCATCTCTAGTTATAATTCGCCGCAAAAACGGATCGGCTTCATACCGAGACAAAAAATACGCGCATATGGTAACCCAAATTCCTGTACAATTTTCTTAAGCGACGATGATCCTGAACTGTAGACCATGGATAGCCAATCTTAGTTGATAATTCCTTAATTGTTTGACGCGAATCTGAATCCACCATTGCCTTCAGGATATCATCATCTAATTTTTGAGGTCGTCCGTTTCGTGCGACATCTTTGAGATTCATATTTCCTTTTTTAAACTTTTTTATTGTTGCTCTAGACATATAAAATCTAGAAAAATAAAATCTACATCCATAGCTTTAATGTAATAACAATACTTTTCGGTCCCTCTAATATATTCCGTATACTAGAATATTTATTTAGATGGTTAGCATTTATATGAATAATCATAACTACACTCGATTCTAATAGGATTAATTAAATGTGCGAGAGTCAGCAGCGCTTTGAGCATAAAGCACTGCCGCGGCCATATGGTCGCGAGGCGCGGGCCACAACGTGTGGCCGCTCGAGCGCATAGCGTTAATCCAGCCATATATCGACTTGAATAGCGAATCCAGCGCCGAAATACGGTAATTGGATTATTTTAAAATAAATTCATACTATGTGCGAATGACGCAAATCGCATAAATCACACCTCACGTCTTAATTAACCGAGTTAGTTTGCTTAAACTTTTTTATCGAGCACAAGGCGAGCTGTTAACAGTTTTAACATCGCGTTTTAATTGCGTACAAGGCGTAAATTGAACGATCAATGTCTATTAATGCGCAAACCGATCCGGCGATGGGTGTTCGCGCGCATTAAGGAGGCCCATTAGTATTGAATGGGCCCATTTCGATGTGCACAATGGGCCTATGCCGGGTTGGTGGTGCGCGCGCACCGAGCTAACGACGACATATGGCCGCTGGGGATATGGCCCAACTGATTTTCATTTTTTTTCTTTTTCAATTCAACTCTAACATTAAACAAAGCGATCGATGGGAATCCTAGGACGCTTACTTTTTGCGTGAAAAAATATTTTGTAATAAACAGTGTTTTTTTTATTTATTAATCGAAGCGTTAGCGATTATTATTTTATGCTTTAATTCAACACGATCGCGATAAAATTGATTATGCACACTCTCGTCATTATTGATGACCGACAATCATCCAACGTTCACTTTTCCGATTAAAATATTCTATTACTTAATAATTATGACTAAAATTAGCTGTGCGTTTGGACCTTACCAGACACTCGAATGGTGGTCGAGGCCAAATGAACCTGAGCCTCCTTTTGTTTTTTTTATAAAGAGTTTTCCTTCTCTTAGCCATTGCTGGCACTGGACGTACATCTTCTACCATTGTTAGTATCGGATTTTATCCTCCTTGCTGTGTCCAAGCAGTGTTTTGTCGTGACGAGACACAGCTAGCATTAACTTTGTTCCATAATAGTAATTCTTTCATCATGCCAAGGACCTTTCCAAGCAAGAAATCTCCAAGCGATTATCGACCTTCATTTTAGGTTTTTCTTCTCAGGGCTTATTACTTCTTCTTGTTTATATTGGTTGATTCTGGTATTTTCGTTGATTTTGATTGGTTAGGTTTATTAGTAAAAGGTTTCTAACTCTGTTACGATTTAAATGTTAAGGTTTTTATTCCTTAGGCATAATGGTACTATTCATCATCATCATCATTTGCCAGTCACAAGGCTCTCACTCGCTGAGGGCATGGACCTTACCAAACTCTCGCATGGTAGTCGAGACCAAAGGAACCTGAGTCTCACACGTGACGCGAGGGCTCCCCGTGTCCATGCCATGGCGGGGACCCGAGCCGTCTTGGTGTGCGGTTTTTTGTAAAGAGTTTCCCTCTCTTGGCCATTGCTGGCATTGGACGTACATCTTCTACCATGTTGGTATCGGATTTTACCCTCTCGACTGTGTCCAGGCAAGTAGGAGGGGGTTTGTCTCGGTATTCGTTTGTTCTCTTCTCTACGGCGTTATCTGCTTTTAACGAGTCACGAGTGACATATATTATTATTTAATATTAGTCCATGGGTTGTATTAACCATATAATATCGATCTTAGCGATCTACATCTCTTTTTCTCTATATAATTATCGGTTTTTGGCGAGCTGGAAAGACTCTGAAGCTCCCAATCCGTATTAGAAGGAAGAAAACCTTACATTTATTTCGGGATATATATATTTTTCAGAGATTTTAGGTATCCTGAAACATTGTCTGAGATTAATAATGATTAAATTGTGATCTTTGAGCAAACTCAATCGGAATTTTTCTTTCTTCTTATTGACTGAATGACATCATCATTACTGCTTTTCTATCTTTGCTAAGATTCTAGTAAATCTCTACTTAGCCTGCTATGATTTTTTTAATATCTCGTTGAAGTTGCAAAGAAGGATTCCATATCTAATTATTATTTAGTTAATTCATTTCTATATTTTCTGCTTAATTTTTAGAGATATTATTCAACTCGTCTTCATAAAAGAGTCCAATGAATAAATATGATAAATAATCATTGTCCTTTACTGTCTGCAATTGCGAAAAAAAAATCAAAACAACAATATTCGCTACTGCTGCCATGCCCGCGATGTTTTTTGTCGCTCGCATACGGTACGATGTACCGAGTACGAGTGAAACAGTTTGTTCTTAGAAAATCATTTTTTTTTAAATGACAAGACATTGATGAAGAATTCATTAATATCTTAACAAATGAACAAATGCTTGGGGTATCTTATAGACCCCCTTCGGACGACGCGGTTGTTTTTGAGCCGCCACGAATCAATCTGCTCGCTATTTTTATAGTCTTCGACACAAAGATTATTGGCATTTTATTATAAATAGAAACCCGTTTCATTATTTCAGATAATTTTTCATATCACACGTTCTCACATTTTTTTATGTCGTATAAATAAAATCGCATCAATCCTTTTTCATCTTTTCTGATCTAAAATTTCTTTCACTTTCAGTTGAACTTTGTCTGTAAAAAAATATTTTTTACGTCAATTCTTTCTTACATAATAATACATAATAGCTCTAAAAACACAGATTTATCATAATATAAAATCAATACTAGTGCATTTTATTTAGATCCTATTCTCTCGACTCTCACTCGTATCTGATATCTTGTGGACAATCATGCTTCATTGTTCACGTAGCTCGAGAATGGACACATAACATTTTTAGTCCATCCATGTAGTCGTGCAATCTTCGCCTTGATGGTCCACGACTTCGCTTAAACAAATAGAGTAAACTGTCGACCGTGATTATGATGTTTATTATATATGTAACTATATATAATATAATAAATTACTATGTATTAAATATGTGTGTACGGCATACACTGTATCATTTATTTATATGACGACGAGTAAATAATGTTAATGATATAATAATATTGCAGTTTTATTGAGATAACCTGCCAGTGTCATCTAATCGTAAAATTAGCAGAAAATATGAAGTATTTATTTTTATATATAAATGTTTTCTTTTTCAGGTGAGCATAGAACTGAAGGAGAATCTGGCGGCGGGAGCTGCGTCCTGGCCCTATCCCTCGGTCTACCATCCGTACGACACAGCCTTCGCCGGATATCCGTTCAATGGGTAAGTGTTGTTGCTGTATTAGAATTCGATCCGTGACAATCGGCATCCATAATTGTAATCCGAGAGTGAAAGGCATCGACGTTCTCTCCGTCCGCACAATTTTTCGATTAGACTTCGTCATATTTTCATTCAGCAATAAATTTCATCTGTATCTGAAACACATTGTGCCTTTCAATGTCAACCAATCGAGTCAACTACACGGAATATGTGTGTCATCGTAAACATGTCCGACACGAGTTGTCGCTTATCTGATCGCTGTTCTCTTCACAAGTGGTTGAATGTCATTTTTTTCCCTGCCACTAATTATTTAACACTGGCCAACAATGGTTGATAAGATAACCGGGATATTTGCAATCGCTCAAAAATTAATTTTCGGCATTAACTCCGCTCCGTATCTGTGACTGAGACAAATATATTAATTGATAAGTATCTAAAGGGCAACGATCGAGTCATGCACTTATAATAATTAGTTAATAACACTCTAGTGCAAAATAAAGAATCGTCTTTATCGCCTCTAAAATATCTACCGTGTAAATCAAATTAATCCTGTTTTTATTATAGAATAAAATAATAAGATAAATCAAAAAAATACTATCATTTTTGATTAAATGTATTAAAAAATAGTCAAATTTTTACATATTTTGCACATTTTTTACGCAAACGGATGCGTTTTGTATCAGTGGGTGTATATGAATTGATATAATATATATTTTAAAACTATAAAACCAATACAAGAATTGCTAACCGTCCAGAACTAGCCGGTATCGTCCGGGAATTGTAGTTAGTGTCCGGTATTTATGTTAAGTGGATAATTTTCTATACCAATACATAATATAATATTTTCATATTTTTCATTGTAAATATTTAATTGCATTTAAATAAAAATCGATCGATCAATTAAAAGTCTCCGCCGTTTTTAAACGCAAGAGGATGCATTTCGTATCAAAGATTAACTGTGAATTAAGATAAAATATGTTTTAAAACTATGAAATCGATATAATAGTCGCTAACCGTCCAGAACTGGTCGGTATTGTCCGGAAATTAAAGTTAATGCGGTTTTTATTTGTCAATAATCATAAAAAAAAACTATGTATGTTAAACTATGTACGAAATTGGCTGTTGAAAACCTTAACAAATACATATTTTTTACACGTTTCGCGTAAAAAGAGTATTTTATGCTTTTTTACAATATAAACTTTTCTGAATTAAGATAAAAATGATTTAAACAATTTTAGAGCTAATACTAGGCTCCATCCAACCGTGCATGAACTGGTCGTGATTGTCCGGGATTTGAAGTAGGTGTCCAGTATTTTTTTTTTGTAAAAAAAAAACCTAAAAAAACTAAAACAAACGGACGAATAAAATCGGATTTTTTAAGCGTTGAAAAGTTACACGTGTAATAATAACGTCGATGTTAAACACATATGCAAATTCTTGACATTTCCATACAACAAGTTTTGTAACCCATATTGATTGTTGTGTGTAACAATTGTCCCGTCACCTTTGTATCGGGACAGTGTCATAGCACTATTAATTTATTCTCATGTCCACGACTATGCCGTAGACATTGTAATTACACGATTAATTAAAATAAACGCATTTTAAAAATTACAACAACAAAAAATACGTCGATTGCGAATCGATACTCGCGCGTCCGGACCATGACCGGACACTTTGACGCCTTGTGGCTCGTTAACCGAGGGCGCTGCGCCCCTGCATCCTCGTACCATTCGATAGTTATGGTAATAAAAGTGTGTTTTTATTGTCGACCCGCTGTTATCATTACTAACGACACACTCTGATGCCCATTTAGAGAGCTGACAATGTCCACGGACATCAAACCCGACGACGCCGACAAACCAAAAAAGAAGGAGGCCCATCGTCCCGATGTACTTGGATGCCTCATCAGATTCTTATCTCATCAATCAGCAATGATCTGAAACACCTCTGCGTTTTGGTTCGATTAATTAATGCACGGCGGCGTATTTCGATACATTTTTATTATTATTATTATTATTATTATCCGATACTGTTCTTCGAAGATGCAAGTTAGATTCGGTTCGATAGTATCGGGTTACGGCCGCGATAAAAAAAGAATTAAAATTCTACGTTAAAGATCAAGAAGAATTATGTGTCCTCTGTCGGGTGATATATAACCACTTTTCCAGCTCATTTGACCACATTTGATATATCCGCTTTTTATTCCAATTCTTATCGAATTCTTTAATCAGTGCATATAAATAGCGACCAACATTGTACGCACGTTAATCAGTAATTACGGGAACGTGCTTCGAGATTCGATTGTGTGATATACACGTCGATTTAATGTCACATCATAAAACAACTCCTGCGGATAATAAAGGACTATAAAACCACGGAAACAATGTATTTTTTTGTTAATCCGAATGCAACAGTTCTGCCGTAATGATTCAAGAGTAAACATTACCCCGTCGCTTATCCCTTAATTTACACGGTTTCGTTGTAAAACCGTAAACTAAATATTTAAAAGCAATCTCTCGGGTTCATATAAATACAGTAAACCCCCCTATAACGTACATTCCTATAACATTTGCGGCAGTTTTTTCCTACAACGTCAAACCCCCCTATAACGTACATATTTTAAAACGCTAAATAGAGTTTTCAAAAAAATATATTATAATTTTATAAAATTAACTAATAAAATGTTGCGTTGATCTTCTGTAAAAATGTAAAAAAAAGAAAAATTAAAATGTTTGATGCACTGATCTTCTTCAAATCAAAAAATAAAAATACCCCCCTATAACGCCCCCCTCTATAACGTGGAACCTTCTTGACGTATTTACTTCAACCGACGGACCAGGGAGTCTTTAAAACATTTAAATCTTACTAGATGATACGCGTCAAAAATACAATCATACTTTAACTTCTTTATAATAAATGGGGCCGTAAAATTTAAAACTTAGTGGATCAAAGTATCTCCTTCTGCAAATCATCATGGAAGGTAAACGGTCTTAATTCGTTGTTAAGGGAAAAGTCAAATATCAATAGGACAAGGCACACAAACAAGAAGACTTTATTTTGGGAATATCTTCTAATCCTAATGATGGTTTACTTCATTCTTTGATGAATTACTCCTCTTCTTCTATATACCCTTATCCCAATTTTTAAGTCACGTTACTTTTACCCCAATAATTTGGGGTATAGGTTAGGTTAGGTTAGGTTGCATCACTCCCATTCATCTTTTCCATACCTTTATCCCATTTTTTAAGTTAAGGTAGATTATTTTTATCCCAATTACTTGAAGTTAGATTAAGTTACGTTAGGTTACTTCTATCTTAATTACTCTGAATTAGGTTAGGTTAGGTTGCATTTATTCTAATTACTTGAGGTTAGGTTTTGCGCAGTTTTCAGGCGAAACCTAGACTACTGCTAAAAAAGCTATTTATTACTATAATTAATTTATCCCAAGAATCAGAGGACAAGGACCAAGAGATCAGTGAACAAGCTGTTGAAGACGTTTGGAAACATTTCAATGCTTCATTTGCAGTGTTTTGTAGTCATTGTAGAATCTTAAATACAATATTGAATGGTCTCTAGAAGAAACCTTGTCTTAAAAACTGATCATGTCGTTCATATGACATTAATATAAGAAGTACAGTCAACCCTCCTATAACATTTCCTGTAAATCGCTATTTTCTACAAAATTTGAATATTTTTAAGGTCAATTTAGATATTTCGTAAATCTATAATACATTGCCGAGCGAAATAAAGGTTAATGCTCTTTCGTTGACAATGAATTTTGTAAAAAAAAAACCAGCAATTTAGAGGAAACGCTATAGAAGGGCCGATTGTATACAACAATTCCAAGCTTGACTTGCCTTAAATTCATTCTATTTGAGTCGGCGCCCTCATGTTTGAGGATCGTAAAGAATTTGTTCTGAATCTTCTTAATTTTGGCTCTTTGGGGTCCTTTGTATTCCGCATCTCACATCCCAGCTACTACAGTGGAACCCGTGGCGGTCTTCATTTGCGCCTTGCCACTTCCTCTGGACCCTAGGCTATTGTTTCTTCTTGTGAATAGTATCGAAGTAGCGAAGAATCCTTTTGAGACATATGGACAAGTAGTTCTTTGGCGTTCTCCATTTCTTTTAGGACAGACACATTTGTGGGCTTAGCGGTACATGGTATTTTAGTCGATAGCTTTGACATCGCATTCTGCGCATGGTATTGTATTCCCAACCATTGTTTTTTTTGTTGTTTTAATCGCGTTTTAACAAGAAAACGGATATAATAAACGGAAATTGCATTTAATTGACGCACTTACGAGTCGGTATCGCACAACTTGAATATTTAACCCTTTGGCCGCGCGGTTCATTATCATATCGACACAAAAGGAATTAAATCTGTTAGCGAAAAGATCCGACCGAGCACACAAAAGTCTGCGGCGTGAATAATCACCAGCTCGTCTAACCCCACAACATCCGGACGGCAGTGTGTTTAATGCTTGATACGGCGGACGGGGGACCCCAGTCGCACACGCTTTTTACATATATATATATATACATTTTTTTATATTATTTACTTTACGGCTTGAATTAATATCCCCCAGACGATTCATTAGTGCATCCATAACGACCGGCCGACCGGCGGCTGCACATGATTTATGCATTTTTAATTGCGCGGAAAGAGTTGGCCGCCTTGCTGGCCGACGTCCAAGGGTTAGTTCCACTATCGAGGAGCACCCCCATGGCCCGGCTCCAGAATGGCACATGTCGAAATTATGAAACAATTAATAAACGAAAAATGTATATAATATAATATATTATCTCGGTTGAGACGCCCAAAAATATCCCATCGCTCATTTCTCCACCGATTTTTTTCTCGGTGATTAACCGACACGCATTGAAATCAGTGTCATTAGACGCATGTTCCCCCCGGCTCTTAACCCTTTCTAAAAACTGAGAACTACACGTGTCTGAGATATCGGAATGGCTTATTTGAAAATGTGTATATATATATAAAAAAACAATATATACAACAGATAAGGTGGGCACATTTCACTTACACGAAACTATCATCAATCAAATTTTTAACGCGCATCTGTTTTGAATGTGTCTTGTATTATTTTATTAATATTAAACGAGCCGAGTCAGTGTCAACTGACTGGGTGAACGGCATTATGCCGTGACAGTTGATATTTCACGGTAGCTACTATCTGCTAATGGCGTCTACTTACCATCCTATGACACTCTCGTGCGACTAATGCCGCTAAAAACCCACAGCGATCGAAGGGGTTAATGCGAGCACGTCAAAATCGCATTGGGGCACTTAAGGACCTTCATAACATCGTTTTAATCAGCGACAGTCCTCTGCTTTCTCAAGTGAATTAAACGCCGATAATTCCGGTTTGTCCTGCCACAAGACTCTTAAATAATCATACTTATATCATTCATATCATAATTATTTCATATCAAACTATCCATAAATTTCATTTAAATAAACAAAGATAATAAAGATCGCGCCCAGAAAGCATATAAATAGGCTACCGGCCTATTACGATCAAGCCCAGTATAGCATATAATAAGGTTTTCGGCCGATGAGTAAAAATCAAGATACAAGCCTGATCTGATTCAGATTTGAAGGCAGTGAATATATGACATTGATGAAAAGTTTTTAACCCATCTGTCACGGTGGCTCAAAAACAACCGCGTCGTACGAAGGGGGTCTCTCATATATCGATTAAAAAACGATTATTCTAAGAATAAGAAAAGTTATATATATATTTTTTTAAATAATCATTATGGCGCATAAATGATAGCGCTACGTTTCACTCGCACATGTCGTTCCGGATGTGAGCGAGAAAAAACATTGCGCGCGTGGCAACAGCAGTGAACATTGTTGTGTTATTTTTTTTTCGCAATTGCAGACAATGTGATATAGTTTCGTCACAGCGGCTCGAAAACAACTGCGTCCTCCGAAGCGGGTCTTTCAGATACCCCAAGCATTTTAAGTCAAGATATAGATAAATTATTCATCAATATCTTGACACGCTTTTTAAACAAATATATTTAGAATAAAAATATTTATTTAAGATATGCTTAATAATTTGGATTTTTTAACTAATCAATATGACGCGTAAATGATAACGCTCTCGGACTGAGCTCTCGCCGCACGTGTCACTCGTACGTTTCACTCGCACTCGGCACATCGTACCGGACTTGGGGTCCCCAATACATCGACACGGCTGTGGTTATTCTTTCGAAATAATATGTTACCTATTTTTGCGCACTATTTGTGCAGTAAAAAGTCGTATTTTTTCAATAAAATTCATTTTTTTTATACATTTATTGATTTATTTTTACAAAAAACAACCTTCGGCCATCTATTTTCCAAATCTAAAATACCTTTCTTGAAAAATTCTGCTGACTTTGAATTAAAAAAATCAGAAATGGCCGATTTCACTTCATTTTCTGGTTGGAATGATTTATTTTTAAAAAAGTGTTTCATAGAACGGAACAAATGATAGTCTGAAGGGGCTAAGTCTGGCGAGGAAGCAGGATGCAGCAAAGCCGTCAAAACCCCAAGTCATCCATTTTTTTCAGGGAAAAATCTGCGACATAGGGACGCGCATTATCGTGGGGGAGGAAGATTTTCTCCTAAAATTCCTTCTTTTCGAATCTTTCCCATTTTTTCAGCCACTTCTGAGTGATAGACCACTCTGTGCTGATTATATTGGACAGTTCTTTGATGGTTATAGTTCACTTCGAAGCTCATTCAGATTAGAATTTTTTGTACCAGCGTTGACATTTTCTGACATCTAGCGATAGTTGCGCTTTTCTTGGAGTGAAACCGAAGATGTCGAAGGAACAAATTCGACCATTGCGACTGGGCGAGTAATTTTTTTTTTGTATCAAACACAGGTGGAGACGTGTCTCGACAAGCACACAATAAAATAACACGTCCTGATTCGTCAAAGGACTAAAAACAACTATTTCAAAAACTATCCTTTGAAAATACGACAAGATTTTTTACTACACCTAATATATTTCTTGATACTGACCGTAAAATAATTTGTCAAGTCGATGTTTTTAAAACCATAGTGGAGTGAATTCGTTTGGTCTGTCAGTATCAGTAATGCCACTGATATCATCATCAAGATACGATTCATTGGTTTCAGTTACCGTTGTACTTGAGCAATGTCGGCGAGTTCTACAAATCTTTCTCCCAATCAGTCGTTCAACTTAGAATTACATTGTCACGTTTAACTACTTCTATCCGTATTCCTTTCCCTCATAAACCTTGTTTATTTTGCGCATGTCAGTCATTTGAGATTGATAAACCGGCGTGGGTTAATGCATTAGATTGCTTACATTTGATATAAATACCGTGAGTGCTGAACGACGATATATCGTCGTCGCGCACTAGGCTATAAAAATGCGACTTGCACACGATTCTTGAATTAAATTCGGATCGTAGCCGTCATAGGGAGCCGTCTAGAGCCATTGCGATAATTGCGGACCGGCTCACGTGTCATAAACACGATGTTTGCCAACTCGTCCGACGCGAATGCAAAACTCGACGCGATTCGACGCGCTAACCCCTTGCATCTCGGCTCGCAATCGTCGCCAGATCATCTTGTATATCCCGGATATAATATTCGCGATATGTGGCATACGCAACATGAATGGGCAGGTAGGTGGATGATACCTGCATACGCCGGGGTACGTGATGCGAAATTTGATATGACGAAACAAGTCAGGTGTGTAAACGCATCGCAGATATTATCGCAGCCTCGGTCGGTTATACTTCCCGGTCACGCCTGCATATAATCACGGATCGGCTCTGACTCTATCCGTCCCTCTCTGTCTCGACGCGTGTGTGTGTTAATGGGTATGGACGAAACCCGTCGATGCTTAATCGATCGCGAAAGATCCACTCGCTTATGTGGGTTAGCGAGAGTAGAATCACCCGCAGAGACCAACATTTTTATCCTACTGTTATCGACTGCAATCGAGATGACCGATCCGTCACGGCGGCTCGAAACCCACGGCTCTGACCGATCAATTGGATATTAAATAAATGTATTAAAATAGACCCCAAACATTTCAAGTCAATATATTAATAAATTCATCGACAATACCTTGACATTTGTTTTAAAAATGAATTTAACTAAGTATAAAAAAATATATTCGTGATTTTTTACTAATCAATATGCGTGCGAACTCGACGATGTTCTGCCGCAACTGAGGGATGCTCCCGGCTCGTCGCATCACTTGCAAAGCACTATGTTTTCTCTCGCTCGCACTCGCACATGCGCTATATTTGTCCACAGAACGATAAACCAATGGATATTTTAGACAAATAAAAAAGTTTAGGACATGTAGGATTTATATTAAAAGTATTATTCGAGAAAAACAAAAACCTTGGGTTCCGAACAGACCCCATCGGCACGGCTATCGGTTCGCACTCGCACATGCGCTATATTTGTTCACAGAACGATAAACCAATGGATATTTTAGACAAATAAAAAACGTTTAGGACATGTAGGATTTATATCAAAAGTATTGTTCGAGAAAAACAAAAACCTTGGATTCCGAACAGACCCCATCGGCACGGCTAGGCTAAGGAGGGAAAATAACGTGAAATGTTTTCAGAATTTGGTCGATATTTTGGATTTTATTACTAATCAATATGATTCATAAGTGACGTGCGAATTTGACGATGTTCCGCCGCGACGTCCCATGTGGTTTCACCACTTTGCACAACATGATGTTTTTTCTCGCTCGCACTTGCACATGCGCGATGTTTTATCTCGCTCGTACCCGTAAAAAACATCGCGTATTTTTGCAACTGCGAACAATATAGTTCAATGATTATTTATATTTATCTTTTTTAGGCATTCGGCTAAATTATTCTTAAATATCTTATACTAAGAATAAAAATAGTTATTCATGGTATATATATATATTAGTGGAAAAATCCAAAATATCGGCCTAATTTTGAATTTTCTACTAATTAATGCGACCGGTGATGCGAGAAAAAAAACATGGCACCTGTTTTTTATTATTTTTCGCAATTGCGGACAATAAAAGTCAATGATTATTAATAATATTTATTCACTACACTTTTTAAGACATATATATTAAGTTTGTGACATGCAGGATTTATATTAACGCTATGGTTGCCGAAATCCGATATATCGATTTTATCTACATTAGCGAGAATTGCCGGATCCGACGGATCTGAAATCGTAGTATCCAATACATTTTGAACCGTCTGTGAGGTAGTGTTTTCAGGAGTATAACATTTTTAAACAACGCGTGCAACGCATAGAACGCCGCCGCTACAGTATATTTATAAATTAAACAACACATTTTTAGTTTTTAATTATTAATTTAAAAATCGCGGCATTTCTGGAATAGTAATAGACCCCATCGGCACGGTTGGGTTAATAATTTTTTTTCTCGCTATATCGACGTATCACCGTGCGTAATCGTTTTAGGAAACGTGTCGACCAGATCTTTTCATAAATATTACATATATTTCATAACTAGTTTTACTCGATTGGTCATGCGGACATGTGCGTTAGTAAAATTATCCGCGTTACGAAACCGGCGCGCCATTTTATTTTAAACGGATCACCCTGTGTCTCGTCTACCTGACCGGCTATGACAAATGCCATGATTGAGTCCCCCATATACGTCCAATCACGTCCGATATTCTTAAAACACATGCCAATATCGCCGACGCCCCATGTTGACATATTGAGACACACGGGCTACATATGGCTCGTTGTTGCTGCCAACTGTGTCTTACAATCGTAAATAATTACGTGCACTCATTGTGTTGGCAGGGCAAACGATTTCTGCAAAAAAAACCGGCGATAACTCCTCGGTCCATATTTTAATTTAATTAATAAAAAAATAAATCATCTCCTATGCATCGAGTATTAATTGATTTTCATCGAAAAAAAATTAAATAACAATCATATGTTCGCTATTTTGTGTGTTTGACATTCATGAGGTGTTGGCTGACGTTTCCTATTTCCGGTTGGGTTGAGTTTTTTTTTTTTTAATATTTCAAACCAACGCAACGTGACTTCCACTAAAATCGTACGCAATTCTTACGATATTTTTTTAATTATTAATTATTGGTAGACAATTGAAATGCATTCCGTATAAAGATCATATGATTAATAAAATCAAGTCTAGAGATCTTGATTGGTTATTTAATAAGTATATACATTATAAAAATTGAGACGATTATTATGATAGAAATGTCTTATCAATTGACTTTAGTACATACTCAAGATATATGCTCTTTATTGGGATCATATGATAATAGATTGAGTTCATTGTGTCAGCTCGTTATTTCTACTACTTTCTCATCGAATATTCTTGATTCTTCATGTGTCATCAAATACGATTCTGAATCTCTCAACCAGAGAATGTTGCGGAGCCAACCATCGATGGAAAACTTCCACTTCTCTTTACATGAACTAAAATGATCTGCAGAGGGCGATAATGTGATTCACGTGTATAAAATACTCAGCTTTACGATTCATTGTGGTGTCCAAAATTTCCAGCTCTTTACGAAGAAGACGGAAATATCGGAAGGAGCCAAAGAATAAAACTCCTTATATTTTTTCTTGGGTCATTCTTGCTTTATGAGGAGGTTCATTATCGTGGTGTCGAATTAATTAACCTTTCTTTTAACCAATCCGCCACGGCAGCTCGAAAATATCCACGTCGTTCGAGGGCGTTTCTTAACACGTTGCGACCGGGGGACTCGAAAACGCGTCCTCGCGGGCCAGCGTAGAAATACGGATGACGCGTTTTCGAGTCCTCGTTGGCGCTGATGTTAAACCAAGAATCATTTATATTTCATTGATACGCAGACCACACTTCGAGTAGTTTTGAACTATTTTTCTTTTTACATAGAGATAACCTTTTTGAACACAACAACAAATTATTAACGTAACATAAATGGTATCAGAGTTACATCGATTTAACTGAATACTTAACTTTTGATATTTTTTTCGCGAAATCGTCCGACTCCAACGCAAAATTCGGCGCGTCCCCAAGTCAATATATTGACAAATTCTTCATCAATATCTTGACCTTTTTTTTAAAAAAAATGGATAATTCTATGAATAAGAATATTTTTTCTTGATTAATTGGCGATGTTTCACCGGACACTGAGCTCTCGCCGCACGTGTTAATCGCATGTTTCGTTCGCACTCGGCACATCGAATCGGATGCGAGCGAGAAAAAACATCGCCCGCGTAACAACAGAAGCAAATATTATTGTTTTTATTTTTTATTCGCATTTGTAGACAATAAACGACAAAGATTATTTATGATATTTATTCTTTAGACTTTTTTAGTCCTAATTATTCCTCTTACCTACCACCAAATGCATAAAAGAGCTTTTCGGAAGAGTAGTTTGATTCGAAGAAAGCCATTGTGTCTTTCGACTTATGTTATCGTAAACGATCCATTTTTCATCTCCAGTTACAATTTGTTGTAAAAAGCGTCGTCTTTCTTGTCTTGACAACAAAGAATTGCATGTGTCCGTTCGCTCTTCGTTGCTATCTGTACAGAGGACCTTGGAGATTTGAGTCACAAACGTTAAATCGCTAAGTTATTTATTAATATTATTAATTTCCTTTAATGCATATACGATCTTTATTTATTTATCTCTATTATCTGATTTTTAAGTGTATTCTCTATTGATTGATATTTATGTAGATTTTTTTATCTGTGTCTTATCAATTGCCTCAAGTGTTACGCTCAAGATCAATATCTTAACCATGATATTATAATCAGTTTTAATTAATCTATAATTTATTAATTATTGTTATGTGTTTTGAGGAGCTTAGCTGTGCGTTTATAATTAAAAAAATATTTTATGCCATTCACCCGATGTATTCAATTGGCTGAATATGGCGAATCTCTAGAAGCACCTGCCTAGTCCAAAGACCCGGCCTTCTCAAATACTCTCTGCATTGTTATATAATTATTATTGATCGTTTGTTTGAAATGCCACTGAATTTCATATCCGCACACATTGCATTCGACGATTGTTATTCAAGCGGCGATGCTCATACGACACCCGCGTTTAACAACCATTTTTGGTGGTTTTGGTGTACGTGACGCGAATCGATCATTACGCCATTTTGCCACGTTCGACAAATTGACAGACTGTTAACATTAGTAAAACAATAGGGGTCTGCGCGATTTAACACCATTTCAATCAACAGAGGAAGCTATCACGGCCATCAGGGATGTCGAAACGCGCGTGAACAAAAAAAAAACAATAAATTTATCACTAAATAAAAAAAAAACGACAAATATTCGCACACAAGATACAAGAGTTTGTGTGAGGTCCGGCTGATTGAAAAATTGTTGATATTCGGATCGGCCGTGTCAAATGTCAGCTGTTAATTGGCTTGTCGTAGCGTTGTCGCCTGATAAATTTGCAAATTTTCGTTGGTCCGGTAAACCACTTACTGTCGTTTTGCATAACATGTCCCCGTTATCGATTATGAACGTTAGCGGATTATGTTATTTTTGAATTTATCAAAAAAAAAAAACGACAATAAATTCCGCTTCGTAACCACTGTGTGGCTGCACACACGGGCCTCTGAGAAGAATGAATGGTTACACACAAATAAATTGTTACATACAGTACTTAATAATTTATGCAAATTGGGAATTGTTTTGTTTAACATATTTAAAACATACATGTGTATTTTTTTAAATTTATTAACGTATTTCTTTTTATTGCTTTTGTATATGCGCTATCTCCTCGTATTCACCATGGGCGGTCCAACGCTTATCCAGGGATAAGAAACAATATAAACAACACAAATAACAATAATAATACAAACAGCACAGAGCAATAATTGCGTTAGAAACCAAATTATACAACAACAAAAAAAAACTAGTACGATCTGACCCCGTTGAACTGTTGTAGCTGTTTATTTCAATTTTTTCAAGATATCGGTTAATTATTTTTTTATCGTCTGTCGATGCTCGGAGTTTTGGCGACACGGGTTCTCACGATTAGCGAAAATTAGCCGTGATAATTTCAATTTTTGATATAGCAGGGGTACGCAACCGTCGCGCAGGAATATTAAACGGCGAGAGAGATAAGGTCCTGCACTTGACCGTGGCCGTGGTCTGAATCATCGCAGAGATACGATTGTATTGCCAACCTTATCACTGGTTCCGTAACAAAACCAGTTATGTAGTGTCAATAATACATTTTATAATTACTATAACTCACTATCACCTCGAGCGCACTCTATAATATTTTAAGAAATTAATTAATAAACTAGATAATATTTAGACGTATATATTAAAATGTCATCTGTTCGATTTAAGGTCTATACTTACTTACTCAACAGCATTTTTTGATATTAATATGTTCGGCTTACTCCCTCCTTTCTACGATAAAAAAATCATTTTATGAAAACAACTGGCCTGATTGTGCGGTGCACACAGGCGTGTGCGCCGCACAATCAGGCCATTCGCTGTGTCGTTATCTATTAAATGATCAACCATACATCAATATTAAATATATTTGATCGTTATTAATTCAGTAAGACCTCGTTGAGCATTAAGGATGCGTTGCTAAACATCAGGACTTAATGAAGTCATTTTAGTACAAAGCTAATAAGGAAACGTGGCTAAATATAAATATATAAGGTCCAGGCTCTTCTGAATTTATTCGCTAGCAGGAGATCGCATTCAAATCGGCTCGATTTTCTTTGATAGTCTTTTAAAATGTGGATCACTCTAAAGAATTTGATCAACAGTTAACGTTACCAAATATTTATTAAGAAAAACTGTAACAAGTTCTTCAGATTCATCGTTTTCAGAATACTACTTTCAAGACCTTGTCATTGATAACCTGCAGTAACTTTTCATTTCCCTGCTGTTTCAATTAGGTAGACAATTTATCCAATGATATGTTTTTCTTTGTTGGGAATCCTTGGATACATTTGGCCATAGTTTCTTCCACAATTCGTTCATGGAATTATTCATCAAAATTATTGAAGGGGGGAGGTTTGTCGGTTTTGTCGGTGGATTTTTTTAGAATACTATAGAGTACTATAGAATTTATCTTGCCTTATAAGTAAAGCTGAAACTGAAGATCACAAAAAATAATACTAATTTAATAAAGGCCCCCAATGATTGGGGCATCCATATAAATCCGTCACTGACCAAAGTATCGCCTTCTGCAGACCATCAATGAGGGAAATGTGGAAGATAAACGGTGATACTTGGAAAGATAGAAATTTGACTCTGCAATATTCGTAAGTTTTGGTTTGGGAGGTCCAGAATTTTTAGCTAAAAACATCATTAAAATGAGAGCAGAGTTTATGGAAAACGCGGACTTGTTCTTGACGTATATTGACATTGGTAGCCATATTAAATGCTCACGTTATTATAATTGACTGTCGAAAATATTTTATATTAAACAAAATTACATAATAAATATCATTAAAAAAATAATGTATGGATTCTTAGAAAAATGCGATTTATGTTACAGATTCGTTTCATTCCGTTATAAAAAAAAACAAAACTAAATTCTATAAAATAGTGAGTAAATCTTGTGGGGCCCCAATGATCGGGGGCCTCGAATTTTCATGGGCCTGATGTTCAGTATAAAGATTTAATTAATATAATGATATTATTGAAGACCTCTGAATCTTTTTTTCCGTGAATCAAATTAGATATCAGTCATGACTTTGTCCCGCGCTTATCATCTGCATGTTCGCATTGCATTGGAATTGAAACAAAATGAGCCCATTAAGACAACCGGGGTTATCGCCATATTGTCCGTATTATTCAATTATTGTAAGACACGAGTTATATAACATATGAGTTAAAGAATAATAAAAAAATAAATAAAAACAAACGTGCTGGACACGAGAATTCATTTTTTTTTTTTTAATTTTTTTTCGGCTCGCCTTTGGCAGCGACGTAAACATATGCGATGTGACGTAAACTGGGACGATGTTCATCGAATCGTTAAACGCGATAGAAGTTGCCGCGGATAGTGTCGCTGGATAGTGGGCACATGATGTGTATAGCTTCACACATGGATGTGTCACATGATGGACTGGTCGTGCCGCGTGATTGCCTTTCGGGACAGAACCTAATATGTTCCAATTTCACGAAAAAAAAATTAAATAATAAAAAAATGAATCATGTCAATGGCTTTCTCACAAATTATCGTGAAAAATTCAAATTTTTTTACAAACGCGCTATCAAAAGCCCACATCTTTGGAAGAAGAAAAAAAAAAAGAATAATATAATACGACAATTTCACACACGATTCTATTCACCGGCAGCATGAATTTTTAATGTCGTCGGCGATAGCATCTTAATTTTTTCAGTGGATATTATATATATATTATCAGTGGATCCCTTTTCCACAAGAACGATTGCATCCGTATGCTCTTTATTCACCTCCATTAATAATGATTGATGGATTAATAAAACATAAAAAAAAATGTTGAGCATCCCCGTCGGATAATGAAGGTATAATCTTAAGATGTCACTGGTGATGGCCCCAGAAGGCGTCTTCTATCCATTATGCCTAGCGAAGTGACCCGGTTCTTAGGTCGTCTATGCGACATTTTTTTGGATTTTGAACCTTTCTCCAGTTTCACCTGGGAATTTCGCCGCATTATTCGGAGTGACGTGAAATAAAATCCTCGCTCAAAACAAAATCGGACGTTTTGTCCGACCCATCGAAATTCGATATTGACATTTGTCAACATTTTTTTTTATTTATTTATTTAACTCGCATTCAAACGCTTTGTAAAAATTAAATTTATTACAAAAAGAAAAAGAACACCCACAAGGTCAAATTAGCCCTTCAAGTTTCGCGTGATGTGATTAACACATGGATCGAAATCGATACCCTTGAACGGAAGTGTGCTAACCACGCGCGAACAAAACACCGCGAGGATAATTAAAAAAATAAATTAATCGAATGTTTAAATGCTTTTGAAAACAATGACGTGCCGCTCCGAACCACTGGCTCTCAAATGTATAATTATAAATCAGAGTACGAACATCGAACGAGCATTTAAATCCTCTGATGCCGAACAACGATATATCGTTGTTCAGCAGTCACAGAGTCAATTCAAAATCACGTCATTTTAAATTACTTATAATTATCTTATTAATTGAAGGACGATTTTTTCTTGTTTTTTTTATGTAATTTTACATGAAGAAAATAGTCGAGGATCGAGAATCGTTCAAAACAAGTCTTACCACGCTCGCGTCCCATAGACGTAAGCCATCGATCGATAAGAAGAGATTTTATTTAATGTCGACAGTTTAATGTTGTCATACAAACCTGTTATTAATAATATAATCATTATTATAATACAAAAATCAGCGATCGCCAATCACTCGAACTGCCAGCTAATTATTTTTTAATAATATTCGTAATCACAATAATGTGCAAAATGCATCGCGGGAAATCTGTGTGTAAAAAAAATCATAAATTGATTAATTCGTTCGTTGCCGAACAACGATATATCGTATCGTTTTATATGATAGCGAAAAACACATCAGCATTAAGCCAGAGATTAGAAACGTTATTTATTTTTTTGATTTCTTTTCGTTCTGATTTTAACACATTGATCGCAAATAGGATTTTCGTAAAATGTTTTCAAGTTTTTATGTTTTTTAGGCCATGTCGGCCAAGTTTAATAGTAGTTTAATACAGAGCGCGTAGCCGACGGACAGAATGACACTCTGAAGTTAGGTATGCCGTGTCGGCCACCGGTGGCTGACACGGCGATCAACGTGTTAAAAACAACGCGATTAAGCGAATCGAAATTCAAAAAACCGATAGAATCCATCTTTTTGTCGGTAAAATAGATACTTGTAAAATATAAGAAAAATATTTGAAAATTAACCCATTCGTTAAGGCGGCTCAATAACAACCGCGTCCTCCGAATGGGGTATCTCAGATACCCCAAGCATTTCAAGTCATATAAATTCTTCGTCAATATCTTGACATTTTTAAAAGAAATGTATTATTCTAGGAATAAATAAGGTTATTCATGATATGCTTCATAATTTAGTTGATATTTTGGATTTTTTAACTAATTAATATGACGCGTAAATGACAACGCTCTCGGCGATGTTCCGTCGTAGACTGAGCTCTTATAGCACGTGTCACTCACACTCGGCACATCGTACTGGATGCGACGTAAACATATACAAACTTTTTTAGACAAATAAAAAGAGTTTGTGATATGTATAATTTATATTAAAAGAGTTATTCGAGAAAAATCAAAAATTTGGGGTACTCATTAGACCCCGTCGGTTAAATGTTTAATAAAAAAAATCAGGAACTAGACCTATAGAGCTCTAAAATTATTATTATTGCCAAGAAAAATATTTGGTAGTTAACTGAAAAATCTCAAGTAAATGAGTGGGTCGATTTAAATGAGTTTAAAATCCACAAAACTGCGAATTTAAGACACTGTTGTTTGTGTTTTGCGAGTCACGTGAAAAACGATGTCCACTGTGAACTATTTTACGTCCACCGTAAATTTGATTTTCTGTATTTACGATTAATAATAGGCAAGTAAAATAATATAAATATTATGCGCTGCCGTAAATCTGTCACAGAATTCATATTATGTTTTTACTGCAGACTCGCGATCTTCAATAAATAATCTCCTCGGCATGTGTGTGCTGATTTTGATGCAGAATCGTAATAGTTAAGATAATATTCTCATATAAATAGCCACTCCTTGTAACCGATATCAGTCTCCTTACTTAGCCATTTTCAACTCTGTCTAATTTTAATCGAATATAAATTTATTAAAATAGATATTCATTAGGAAAATGAATAAGAAGGATCTATAAGACTTGTTGTTTATTTTAATATTCTTTTGGGCCATTACGTCTGGCCCATGGAGTGGGAATGGTTAATAGCGTCCGTGACGTATAGCGACACATACTTACAATATTATGCGTGTGCGTAATTTAATTTGCATGTTTTTAACGAAACCTAAATCGTTCGGTCCGATTCGTTACGGTAACGGTCGATGCAGGTGGCCAGGTGCGGTCGCTAACGAAACCGCCCCGTTACAATTTGCGGCTCGTTGACAATGTAGCGGCCGTTATCGTCACGTGGGGTTAGTTCCCATTAATTTAATGCTCTGCCGTGTAATAATTATCGCGGTGCGTTTTAAAATTGCACGGATCCGAGTGCGAAACGGTTTGCGGACAGATTCGGCCGCCATATGGCGGGTATTGAGGCGGGGATCGGACGAAAAAAAAAAAAACAACCACCTCTTCCTCGGACATATGGCGCGCAGAAATCCCCCGATCACACAACGTCGACATTTTCAAACGTCCGTATGAATAAAATAAATCCGGTCATCAGCTGCAAAGTTGCAGCGGACGTGCGGCCGTCGCTGAATTTAATTTTAGACGCTTTTTTTCGCGACGCTCTCTGCACACGAAATAAAGGGTGCATTCCGTAAAATAAAAGCGCTGAAAAATGCGCCCCGCTCTCTAAATTAGTAAGGAGGCCGCAACAGTTGCGTTCGGCGCTGCGAGTGAAATTCAATTATCCGGTCGCATGGATAATGCAGCGCGCGGAAAATCCGCGTCGGGAGTGACGCCGGCGAAAAAGCGACGCCCCCCATTTGTCACCGGCGCTATCTTGGTCTCCCCCTCTCGCTCGCACCCCGAAATAATAACACGGCCCCAACCGGTCCGCGGGCTTTATCGCCGGTTAACGTGTAGCAGCCTGTCCCGCTCTCGGCGACCGGTTTTTTTTTTGTTTTATTTCATTTTAACCGGTCATTTCCCCGCGGCCGTTAAATCGAGGGGCGCGTCCACTCGAACATAACATAAATTTTATCGCTCAATACATATATCCGAACGTCAGATCCAACATCCGCCGCGAATCTGATGAATCTGCACTCAAATGCGACGCAAAAAAAAAAAAAATAACTTGGCGAACGTGTCCCTTAACCGCCGAGCCGTGTAATACCCATAGGTGGACGCCCCGGCGCCTTCTTTGCCCCGAAACCCCCGAGTCTCGCATCGAAAGCGCGTTCAGACCCCGAAAATTTTTGGGGTTTAGCCCTACCCCCCCCCATCCCTCCCCACCGAGCCTTTTCATGCGAGGATTCATCCCGAACCACCCCCTCCCCCGCAGCGGGGAGCTGCGGTGCCCCTCCTCCGCCCCCCACATACGCCACGGTGAATTTTAAAACTGGCGTGCCGTGAACGCCATTTGCTGCGAATGGGGTGGGTGGCAAAAACCACCCCCCACCACCTGCTCGATCTCTCACCGTCCCACCAATCCCCGGACCTGTCTATCTCTTTGCCCGATGCACACAAAAGACTGACGAATGCGACACGTAGATTTTAACCGCCGGAAAATTCCAATATTTAAAATTGAATGTATGCAACCACCCCAAATGAAAATCTATCCCCACTGCGATCTTTGTGCGGAAACCGGGGGGGGCGCGGATTCACTTGTCCTGAAAATTTAATAAGATTTTTTTGTTGGTTCAAATCACTGATTTACTGCTACGCGTCTGAAACAGACGTGCAGTGACGCCTGACAAACGTGTCTGTCCTGAAAGAAATGGGGAGTGACAAAGATGACCAAGAAGCTTGTCGTGCTTGGAAATAGTAGCTGCGATGCGAGATGCGGAATGCAGGGGATCCTGAAGATCCAAAAGATTCGGAACAATAATGGTCACGATCCTTAGACACGAGTCGCAATGGAACTGTTCAGGATTCATAATACTATAAATGTGGACGCAATGAGGAACAACTACAACATACTAGTGTGCTGTTTTCTGTCCTGGAAGGCTATGGCCTTCCTACATGATTATCAGTCTGACACTAATCTCAAAAACCTGAGGCATTGACAAAAGCAACGCTTTTCTTTTACTTAATTCATGACACGCGTCAATTAAGTCCCTCTACTCAATATATAATAACCTGTAAAGTCCTGCTCTTGCTGTAGCAGTACCGAATTTTGATGCGTAGTATCGCAAACCCTTTGATAGGTCAGTTCCTTCTAGAATCATATTCGAATTAATCTACAATTATCTTACTTTCCTCCTAAGTTACAGAACTATCAACTCAATTATTCCCTTAATTCGTTAAACATCACGTAAAAAGTGGAAGATAAACGATCGGGAAGAAAGAAGCTGTTGTGTTTTTACAACATGCAACTGGAGCGGGTTGGGAGGTCCAGAGTCGTTCCAGCTCGCAAAAAATAGATAAATATATGGAAAAGACCAGTAGATCGACTACGCCTGAAAACAGTCAAACTGTTCTCCATTATATTATCCAGAACCACACTTTGCTCCAATCTTAGTTTGACTGCCATCAAGTGTCCATAGCAAATCTGCAAAGGGACATTGTACCCCATTGTAGCCTTTTACTAAGCTTCTAGGCTAAGCCGCAGAGTATTAGAGTATAAGATCATTGAAGTAGGCTTGTTTTAATCATATTATAACATTGGTTCGATTTATTCATCAATTCGATTTGCGTATTTTTGGGTTTGTTCACTTTTTCGGGCAACAAATTGGTTTAGCTCTGAATTATGCAAAGTTGCGAATATTTTCGCAATTCCGCGCACACTTCCCCCGTGTAGGATTGAATAATTAACCTTTACGGGGGGATCCAAATGGATACAACGCGATAAAATTATGCAACGAAAAAAATCGCCCCCCCCGCGTTTAAATTTCTCGCATGAAAGTTTTATCCGAGCGGTGCCCCTCCCGCGGTTCCCTCCCAGAACTAATGCACTCGTTCGCCCCGACACGCTCGACACTTCTTGGTTATATTCATTTTTTTTTGTTTTTGCATTTTGCACACACCTAATTGACAGGTAAAACCCATGTATGTCTCAATAGAGACAGAGCGTCATTAATTTAATTGTTTTCCTAATTATCCCACATGGCGGACCAAGTGATCGCGTGTTGTCGTGCCGTAGTATAAATAAAACTTTTTTGCTCATGAAAACTCGGATGCATTTATATATGCGAATTTTAATTGGCGTCTTATCCGTTGCATTTTTAATTGAGAATTTATATGGCCGCTGGTTGAGAATCTGCGGAATGGAAAATGGAGTTTTATCCACGCGCCTCCTCCCCACCAGCTCAGTTCTCCCGCCCTACCTTATCAAAGATTAAACTTTTCCAACAACAGTAGTTAAACTGCTGAATCGACCAGATTGAAATTAAATTTTGCTCGGTCCCATTCTTTTAAGTGGCGGTAAGCTTTTTCTTACACAGCAATAAGTAGGACGGAATAATAATAATATATTTGTCTTCGGCAATTCGTAGGAACAACTGCGGAATGACAATTAAAAAACCACTTACGACTGAGAGTACAAAAAAATAAATTAAACACAAAATAAAAAATGTTTCACACCTCTGACGCATTGGAGCAGTAGTTAATATGTTCCTGATTTAATTCTTGAGCATTATGTCGTCGATAGCTATCGTTGTTAGCATTTATATATAAAATGCTAAACAACGATATATCGTTGTTTAGCATTTTATTGATTTCATTAAATTATCGAGCTAATCTATTGTTTTTAACAGTCGTTTTTTTATTCTATATATTGAATGTATACGCCGCATAGAATAAGACTTGATTTTGCTGAGGAGAGGTGATGCTAGTAGCTGAAAAAGAGGGAAACAGATATCGTTCAGAAGGGGAGTCACCTTCCATTAAAAAACTAGATTACTCCAATTCCGGCGATTTACATCTTTGTCTCTCCACCTCACAGCGATTTATTAAAGAACTTGTTTATTTTATTTTTAAATTCCGCGTTAATTGAGCCGCTGCGTTTATTCGATTTTTAAAGAAATTCCTTCTGTCGCTTCCTGTTCTTTATAAAGGCGTAACGGCTCAAGAAGTATTCCACATCCTCTTGATCAGCATCGATTTCCATAATCATGTCCACAGATCTCGCATTACGCAGCTGATAAAAAATAATCACGAGATTTCTTGTGTTATAAATTCAGATTTTAGTAGCGCCCTCTGCGCCATATGGCAATAATGGTCTAGGATAATTCTTGCGAGATTTGTTCAAGTGTCCGTAAATTGGGGATCTGTCGAGATCATTATTTCCGTAAGAATCACAAGACTTTACACCCGACGGTTGACCCGTTAATGGTTTATAAAACACAGGTAAAGAAAAAGAAGAACCGGCGTTAACACTTTGAGCGCCATAAACCGCGGCAATAAAGCAGACTTGATGGCCGTTCACCCCGAACCGATTATGTCTCGTCGACGACAGATGTCCGTGCCCCATAACAGAACTTTAAGAATCAATTTTATTTCGCTTTCCATTCACTTTCAGCAATTTCCATTTCGCCCCCAAGGCGATCTTAAAGTGTACAGCATGATTCCGAAATGTAGAAGTCCATTGATTCACTTCGGTTAAATTAAATCACCTTTTAGCATACAGTGGAGGGCGATACGATCTTCGAATACGTTTAATTGATTTTCTCCATTAAGCGACACTTAGGGAGAGGAAGTGAGAGAGCGGCGAAAAAAAAAGAATTGCCTCCGATATATTTCCAGATCACCCCCTACGTCCGCAATTCGATATAAGTGGCTGATAGTGATAGTAACACATTTCGACACAGATGCCAGGGAGAAGGTGGATCGGACACGGCAAAATTATGACCTCTTTTAAAAGGAAGGGTCCTCCATAAGCCGATGATAAAATCTAAGTGGCCATCCCTCTGTAATGAGACCCTGGGAAGCGCGAAACCCGAGGGGGGATCGCGCCTCCTCCCCACCCAGCCGGAAATTACTCTGCAATAAAGCCGACATTACGGAGATTCTTTTTATGTCTGATACCGCTTTATTTTTATTTTTTAAATCAATTAAATGTTCTTTTTTTGTTCGCAGATACGGCATGGATTTGAACGGTGCGAGAAGAAAAAATGCTACTAGGGAGACGACCAGCACCCTGAAGGCGTGGCTGAACGAGCACAAGAAGAACCCCTATCCCACAAAGGGGGAGAAGATCATGTTGGCCATCATCACCAAGATGACACTCACCCAAGTATCCACATGGTTCGCGAACGCGCGGAGGCGGCTCAAGAAGGAGAACAAGATGACGTGGGAGCCGAGAAATCGGGTGGAAGACGACGACAACAACAACGACGACGATGACCACAAAAGCACAGACGGCAAAGACGTTTTAGGTAAATAAATATAAACCACAAATATGCTTCGACGACGTCAATATCTATTTTTTTTTCATATTCAAACGCAAAGCCATTCAATAATTGTTTGCCATTTATTCTTCTGAACTAAAATATATAATTATTTCAGGGGTAGATAGAAGCTATATATTAGATTCTGCGAGCGATATAAAAAATCTTTTTTTTATTTTACGCATTCTTTTAATTTTATTTTTATAATTTTATAATTTTATAATTTTTAAACACCATGCCTGATTTGGACGTGATTAACACTACGTCTATAATCCAGCCCATGGAATATGAACATTTTTTTAAATCCAATTAACCAATATAATGATTACTTTTAATTAATTATGGTTTTAAAAATCCACGGCTCACTTCCAGAAGTTCAAACATGAGAATTTAAGTCACCAGCCTCTCCTCGCGTTTGTCAGCTATTGACTGGTGCAATTACAGTTAATATTCGTCAAAGGATATTGGAGTGGTGATAAAAAAACAAAATGTTCCGATATTGGAACGTCTGGAAAAAATGGGCACATATGCTTGGAAAAATATTCTATTCTGCATCTGTCAAAGAAATGAAACAATTCACTTTAAATGCTTTCTGAAAAATGCAGAAGTAGCCCAGAAGACAATTAAAGACAATTAAAATTTGTCTCGGTATCGTTGGGGAAGAACATATTATGTTGTCGCCGACTCTCCTTGGAAATCCGTTTTCAAACTACTCGTTGGAGAACGCCGCCATAGCCCATAAAATTTAGTACTATGGACACATCATTCGTAGACCTTCTGCAAACTATCATTTAGGAATAAGTGATGAGTAAACGAAGGTTGGGAAGAAAAAAGCTGTTGTGGCTCCTCAATATTCGCAACGAGACTTGTTGGGGCTTCCAGAAATGTCCCATCTCGCTAAAGATAGAAACATTTATAGATCAGTAGATCGCCTCTGCAATTCTTCTTCTCCATACCATTATCTCAATGACTTGGAGGTTAGGTGGGGTTGGATTGCGTCAGTTTATGGAGCTCCAGAATTGTTCGGGCTCGTTAAAAACAGTCAATTTTATAGAGAAAGAACATGTAGATACCTACTATAAATAATGAGCCAGAAAACAGTTACAATAAAACATCTACACGTTTACATAAAAACAATAAATAAAGGTTGAGGTTTAGCTGATTAATTAGAACATTTTTTTTTATAGAAAATGATCCTATTAGGAGTTCCACATGGGATTGGCCCATAAAAACAGACAATCGTTTATTAGGGGGTTTTTAAGAGTCTTCTGATGATAAAAACCTACAACCGATCTTGAAAATGAGTCGAATCAATCGAAAGAATTGTTTCAAGACGTTTTTGTGTATTATTTAAATGGCCTCCTAGCTCGAAGCGGGTCCTTGCCACGTGGAGAACACTACGCGATCTCAGCTGGTCCTGAGCTTCATCTATCCACCTAGCAAGCATTAGCAGAGACACGTCAGTCGCAGCCTTGAGGCCAAGATTGTGATCGTCGTCCTCCAGGTTAACTAGGCTCTTCGAATACGGCTTAGGTCGCCAGCCATAAGCGCGGGAGCTGAGCTCGGAGATATTAACCTAAGCTGCTTATAGTTCTGTAGAATCTATGGAATCAAGATTGCCCCCAAACCTAGAGTGAATGCGTTATCTATATTATTATTGTGTCCCTTGTTTGAGCCAGCGTCGTATCAAGTTGTAGGTAGCAATATCTACCTTGATTATTGTAGTTTAGCTTTTACTGGACTTTTTTCTTTGATGTTAATGTGGTTTTTTGTTTGCTTTTTTGCAGATTCCAAAGATTCCGTGACTGGGTCGAGCGAGGACGGCGACAGGGCAGCTGCCGTCGGTCGGCTGGAGGGCGGCGGCGCCGGGGGCTCCTGGGCCGGAAGCGGTCCGGCCTCTCCGGAGCCCTATCCCCCGGCCGCGTACCTTCCGGCCCGCCGACCTCCGCCACCAATCAAGCCGCGCATCTGGTCGCTGGCTGATATGGCCAGCAAGGACAGCGATCGGCCCCCAGCGGCTGCGCCCCGGCTGCCCCCGGCCCACCCCTACCGTCCAGACCTCTACCGGCAGCTGTACGCGCCTCCGCCCCCGCCGCCAGACATGGCCCTGCTCGAGACGTACTCGCGCCTCGGAGGTCAGAGGGGGCCCCTCTCGGTGCTGGGCGGAGCGTTGGGCCTGCCGCCGGCAGCCCCGGCCAGAGCTTCGCCCTCGTCCTCCTCCACATCGTCCATCTCGGAGCAGCCGCCTCACAAGGCCTGACTGCCATTAAACTATCCTCGATCAGTGCTCCAGTAAACGCATCGACATTCAACTTGAACGCCCTGTGACAGCGAAAAACCCCCCCCGAGTGACTCTTTCGAAAAGTGACCACCGATTTTTACAAAAAAAAATAAAAATGTTAAAGTGTACTTACACGTTTTATTTTTCGTATTTATTAACATTATAATAATAATAAATAAATAAATGAATAAAAAAAAAGACATGGGTACCGTCACTGAGATGTAAAAAACCAAGTGCAATACATACACATATATACATATATATTTATAAAAAATACATAAATAATAGACATCGACAATTCAAAGAGACTTATAAACATATGCCTTTTACAACGAGAAATTATTAAAAAAAATATTTCATTGAAAATTGGTGATTGTAAATAAAAATACACATTCTCATGTGTTTGTGTGTGCGTGTACATATTCTCGTCACAAAAAAAATGATATATATGTATGTAATTTAGCCTGAGACGATAACGACGACGATGATGATGGACAATAATAATACATTGTGATTTTTATAATTAATTTATATAAATATCTTAATACAAAAAAATTAATAATAATAAAAATAAGCGTAAACAATTATCGCATCAGGGTACCCATATATGACAAAAGTGGATTGATTAATTAATGCCCTAATACAGAAAAATAACGTTGTTGTTTGTATAAAAAAAATAAATAAAAATATTTGTGATAAACAACCATTATTTAATTATTTTTATTATTGTACTATATTATATTATTACTTTCACGGTTCCTTATAATTTGTAAATCGTTACATTGGTGCGATCCCTATTGATTAAGTATAGTTTATATCGCAACGTGCCAGGATCTGCAACGGTCAGGATCAATACAATTGATGTGTGTTGTAAATTGGCAGCAAAACTCCTCACATATCGAATTTTGATACGTCTCGATATTTTGTTACGTGGTGAACTAACATTCTGCATTTATACAATATAATTTTTAAATGTGAAACCCTTCTCTGAAATTTTCGAAAAAAAAATAATGTAAATATTATAAACAATTAACATATTATATTAGAGATATCGATTGATTAACTACTTAACTTAGAGACTGCACTCGTGTAACCATCTTGTATAGTTGCAGTATAAAATTTATGAATATACGTATCGTATATTGTATTATTATTATTATTGTATTTGTAGTACAGTCTATGATTAATGGCATGTATGTTTTTTTAAAAAAAAATAAAAAAAACAGTAGTAAATATGTTAATGAAAAAAAAAACACACATGAAACAGACACAACCTATTTGCTATCAGTGTACTTTAAATGGATGTATTAACCTTTTCAAATGTGACGAACATGTAAATTAGTCAAGTGAAAAAATTGTAAATAAAAATAAATGATAATAAAAAAATATATAAATTCTTCTATCCACTCCAGATCCGAAGATCTGGATAGCTGATTACTTGCAAATTTTATTTATGACTCACACAAAATATATATATATATATATAAAGATATAGATTTTATTTTATGTTTGTTGACGACAATGGTGTCTAAATCGTTGTTTTTTTTTTTTTTTTATTAAAAAAAAATATTTAAATTGATCATAGTGGTACGTATCGTGACAAAATCATTTTTCTTTGTCATCCTCCTATTATCGTGTGTTACTAGTTGAAATAAATTGATGATAATAATGAAACGCATATTTTTTTATTTATTTATTCCTATTATTATTATTTTGCACAGAATAATCTAATTTTTTTCATGATACTGAAAAATAAGCGAGTTTATATAGATCGAATTGTCGATGGATCGTGCAGGACGTCAGCCAGAGGACCACCCGACCAGCGAAACACCGACAACAATGGCTGCAGCCATTATGTCATCCAATACTTACTCTGTCTGGCGGCGTACGATGCCATATATACCTACCATACATATATGGCCAATAAATATTTGTTCAATTTAATAGCCGCATAATAAATGGTGAAGCCGAACGCGTGCCGAAGAAATGTTTATAAATCGATTAAAACACTAAGAGGAGGGATAATCACTCGCATTCCCTGTGCATTGTTTGGATGGGTCCGTCGCACGTTATCGACGCCTCGAGTGCCAAATGTTGTCGTTCGCTGCCCGTCCAATCATGACTCGGTATCGGGGCAGTGCAGCGTGCATTGCCCGCGTCACGATACCATCCTTCGGGACTTATCGACTATGATGGATTAATCAAAGTTGAAACATAAGCTCGTATGAATATTCATAGAGATTTTTCAGGGCGTGGGCGTGGCCAAATCCAATCAATTCAGAGAATATACCGCCAGAGAATAAATATTGAATCCCATTAACAAAAAAGATTGATTTAATTCGGCAACGATTGCTTTGTGCGAAGAGTAATGAAAAATGTATCTCGTCAGCACTGACGAATTATTTTTCACATACAAGACACTCAAGCATTACCAGACTCTCAAATAGTGGTCGAGGCCAAATGAATCCGAGTGATAAAGAGTTTTCCTTCTCTTGGCCATTGCTAATACTGGACGTGTATCTTGCACCGCTGTTGGTAAAGGATTTTATCCTTCTTAATGTGTCCTTAATGAGCTTTCCTAATGACGAGTCACAGCTAGCATTAACCTTGTTGCTTAACACGTTGCGGTCTTAACAAATTATATTCACTGCAATACTATATAAATATATACTATATCAATTATTAGCTCATTATTTTAACGTAAGCTAACGTAGCCTAATATAATCCAGCATAGCCTAACGTAATCCAAAAATATAGCCTAACGTAACCCAACAACGTAGTCTAACCTAATATAATATAGCCCAACGTAGCCTAATGTAGTCTAACATAATCCAATATAGCCTAACGTAACCCAACAACGTAGCCTAACCCACGGGTCGGCAAAGTGCGGCTCTGGCACAAATATCCATGGGCAAGCAGACGGGGCCAAGAGTATGACCGGCTTAAGAAAAGGGTTTGTTGATATTTTGAAAGAAAAAAATAATCACAAGATACTTGCTTACCATTGCTTCATTCATTGAGAAGCGCTTTGTGTGCAGACATTTCCATAAGAAATTTGTACAGTTATGGAATTGATGATTACGATAATTCACTCCATTTTAGCTACAGCTCTTAATTATTGCTAATTTAAAGAATTTTTAATTGAAATGGAGAGTGAGTACGATGATCTTCTGCTCCATAACAAGGTACATTGGTTATCTAGAAGGAATGTTTTAAAACGTTTCGAATCCCTATTAGCAGAAATCAAAGCATTTCTTTTTAAGAAGGGTGTTCATTATCCAGAACTAACAGACGATCAGTGGATCCAAAGCTTTTATTTCATGGTAGACGATACGTCTCATCTAAATCGGCTTAATCATAAACTACAAGGGAAAAGAAAAACACAATTTTTTCGATGTTAGAATTGGTCATTTCATTGAAAACAAATTATCCCTTTTGTTCAAGATTTTGAAAGGGAAAAATTCTTTCACTTTCCGAGTCTGCTGAAGCATCGCCAAGAAAATAATTCATCTATTGACAAACACTATTTCAAAACAACCATTTTAAATATGAGGGAAGCATTTCTCAGCAGCTTTCATGAATTTAAAAACAGCAGAGCGACCTTAGCATTCGTTAAACAGCCTCTTAATGCTACGATAACAGATTTGAAATTTACTCCTTTTGGCATTGACATTGGTAACTTTGAAATACATTGCTGGACTTAAAAAGCAAGGAAATATGGAGCTCTAAATTTGAACGTCTTTGTGTTGATTTGCAAATATTGGAGAAGAAGAAATGTGAACTTAGTTCACAATACAAGTAGTCTGCTTCGAAAGACCCGGAGAATGAAGACATGATCATCTTCAACGCCTGGAATAATATTCCTGACTCTTATGATCAGGAAAAAAAACTCGCGTTTGCTGTTCTTTCCCTTTTCGGCTCTACACATTCATGCGAACAATCATTTTCAAACATGAACATTATAAAGTGTAAACCGAGAAGTTGTATTATTGATGAGAACCTAAAATCGTGCTTAAAATTGAGAATAACAACATACAAACCTGACTTACCTAAAGTTTCGAAGGAGATGCAAGGACATTGCTCACATTAAGTGTTTGTCAGTCATTGTTCCTTAATTACATAATATTTTTTATCAAAGAATAACATTTTTTAAGTACGAAATCAAGTTTTATTCAGAGCACCCATAATTTAATGAAGTGCTAAAATTACAATAAAGATTTGCTAAATTAATAAACAGATTTGGCTCCCAAATTCTTTTTTAATCGGTGTAATGTACATATTTGGCTCTTTGGCTAATAAGTTTGCCGACCTCTGGCCTAATCTAATATAATATAGCCCAACGTAGCCTAATGTAGCCTAACATAATCCAACATAGCCTAACGTAACCCAACATCGTAGCCTAATCTCATGTAATATAACCCAACGTGGCATAATGTAGCTTAACATAATCCAACATAGCCTAACGTAATCTAACAACGTAGCCTAATATAGCCTAAAATAATCCATGTGCTGAGCACTCGCACACATGAGGACATAGATATGTGCGAGCGAGACGGCATAGAGTTTACGGTCGAGCTATGCATGATTGTCGCGATTTATTTTGAAATTCGTGTTATCGGAACACGCGCTATTGGGAGTATTACTGTACGTATCGTAAATAATAAAATAACTATTTCGATTTTTTGCATTATATATTCGCATTGCGTGTTAGTTGGTATAGCAGAGAGCGTTATAGGAGGTTTTATTGTGTTTAGTAATACGCATCGGGAATGAATTATGAAGCTCGTTAAGCGAGTTCTCCACTGTATATCGGTGCGTAATTGTATGGAGGAGGCTCGCGGCATGGTTGAGACGTGCAGGAGTCATGGAATGTCCGTTGATGTACGCATGCGCACTCCGGTTCGTGTCTGACCCGGCTCAACTGTAACCCGGCGACCTCGGCGACACGCCGCGGATAGCAGCCGGAATCAACACCTCCGCAGACAGACGTCGGACTAATTAACACCTGCATCCGACCATCAGACTACCGGACGGCGTCATATGAAGTTCATCGCGATAATATTCGGCGAGGGCGTGGGAGCGGGGGGATGAGGGGGTCGCGGGACGAGTGTGTACGGCATATTTTTTGACGTTGGCAAACACCGGGACCCCGTGGCCCCGGCAAAAGTATCAATCCGACATGAAATGTTGTGCAGGGCCCTCGCCGAGGTAGTTATCGCCGCGGGGGCGCTGGTTCTCGACCCGGAGACAATGGGGGCCCCGGGCTCCGGGCCCGGACCCCGGCCTTGTCGGTGCACTTCGTGAACAACACTACATGCCGCAAATAGCGCACAAATCAAACGCGACTATCATTTACCGGCGGGAACATTCAAACTTACGTATTCAATCAAACGTACGTATATGTGCGCACGCGCACGACAACGGCGCACAGCCGTGCGATAATTGAAACGTTAGACTGCACGTTTCGCCGATTTTTTTTTTCGGATTTTATTTTATTTTTCGATTCGTGCGGAAGCTGTGCATGTCCGCGTGTCTGCGCAGGGCAGGGCGTCGGGGGCCCCACGTATACCGGTGCCCGCGTTAATTAGAGGGCCCTCGCATTGAATGTTTTATTCATTGGGTTTTAGCGGCCATTTGTGAAAAGAGCCATAAAATAGTATTTCTGTTTGGCCATTGTGCCGAGATTCGGATTCGTGTGAGACGTGGCGCCACCTACAATAAACGGTTCGACAATGCCTCTTACACGATAACATGTTATGGACAAATATTTATTACACGGCCACTTTCGGCCATATCCACTTTTATTGCCCGGCGATTGCTTGTTTTCGTTTTTTTTTTATTTTTTTTATTTTTAAGTATTTTTTTAAAAACACTCATAACACAATAGACGACAACCCTTCAACTGGAATCGACTATTCAATAACATTATTTTAATATTATTCTAAAAACATTGAGCAGTGCCTCTCAACTAATTGAAAATAAATGATAAGAGATTTATTCAACGCCGTTCTGTGATAATAAACGCATCCGCCTAATCAAAATGTCAAAATAAAGCTCAACACTTCTATGACAAATAATAAATAGCTTTCGTATCTTAATATGAGTTTTCTAATATAATATTGCATCTTAAAGATCCTTAGATAACTTGAAAGGTATTTTATTGATTATTTAAACCAGTGATGTCCAACACGCGGCCCACGGGCCGCATGCGGCACAGTTCGTTTTGTTTGCGGCCCTATTGAAGTTTTCAGCCTTCTATAAATATTAATTTCATTTGCAAAAGGGCTAATTTCATTTACACCCAAGGTTGTTCATTTGCAAAGGATGAATTTCGATTTACCCAAAGGAATTGAAATAGACGCAAAATTGAATAAAGAAATGCTTAGTAGGTTACGAAACACAAAATAATAAATTTGAAAATAAATAATGACTTAAAATAATTGTATATCATTTAGCTCTAAATTTGAAAAACATAAAGGGTTGGTTGAATTAGATACGACATTAATTAATGTTTTTAATACTTTTTATTTTTTATGCGGCCCACTAACGATTTCTATTGGACAACACTGATTTAAGCCTTTCTTGGAAGTGAGTAAAATTACTCTGTCCTTTACTATATGAGAATAATCGAAGTGATTTGTACACGGAGTATTTTTTGTTCATTTTCAACCTCTTCGACTCAAAAAATTGAAGAACTGAAAAGTTGATAAAATAAGCTGATCAATAAAAGAAAGGTCAAGAAATGGTCTATATCTACTGCTAAATTTTCAAGATCTATGAGTGTTCGAGTCCATGTTTTATTTTTTTTTGAATTCCATCACTAATTTGTGAAAAGCTGCAACCACGTCTTTTATAATAACATTAGTTTTTGGTATTTCCTCGAATTTATCTAGTTCTGTAAACTATACGATTTTTTCGTAACTCCTTTCTCAATCTCTATCTATACTCTGTTTGTGAGTTAGTGCCTTTGTTGTCTATAGTTGTAGTGTTTAAAAAAATCTCTACTACTTATTTATCTCTATTAAAGTTCGATTTGTATTTAATTAAAGGGTAATGACGTAGAGATGCACGGATTTTTCAACCTTTTCGGATCAAAAAATTAAAGAACTGAAATGTTGATAAAAGAAGCTGATCAATAATGAAAAGGCCAAGAAGAGGTCTATATCTACTGTTAAATTAACAGAAACAGGATCATTAGACAGGTTCGTTGTTGCAATCAAATGCGGTAATTCTTTAATTGTTACAGCTCTGAATGATAATTCTTCTACTTTCTCTTAACTTTATTCATTTGATACAATGTTCTTAGAAGTGTCTTAAATTAAGTCTTCGCTACTTCAGATGTGATATTATTTTAAGAATTTATAATGTACCGTTACTGAATGAATAGCTTCAACTTCAAACAAGTAAAATTTAATTCTTAGGACATATCATTCATGGACGAAGGTATCCCTGTCTGCAGACCATCATGGGAAAAAGTAGAAGGTAAACAATGGTTAGGAAGAAAGAACCTCTCGTGGCTCCGCAACATTCTAAATTGGACCGGATTGGGAGCTTCAAAATTGTTCCAGCTCGTCAAAAACAGACAATTATTCGGCGAAAAATCAAGGACATGCAGACAAGGCACCTGAAGGAGTAGTTACTGAATAATATTGAAGTTTTCATGGAATGTCAGAACTGTTTTCTAATTTGTTTGCTAATACCAATAATCTAAGGCTCGATAGATAGAAAGCAGCTCCTGGATAGAAGAAGAATTCCACGACATATCTTGAAATCAAAGAATTATTAAATTATTGAATATTAAAAAGAACTACACAGACATAATTAAAATAAAATGGTTGGTATTTTTGAAGAATATCTGTGATTTGCTTAAAAGAATCAGAATTAACTATTATTATTATTATATTCTTATATTTTAATCCTCATTGGTCAATGAACACTAATGAAGTGTCAACAGAAGTCGTTCGCATTATCTTTCTCTCTTGGTTGAATGAAAAAAACCAGTTCACACGAATCGTATTCTAAACACTTCTCTGTTTTCTTTATCGAAATTTTTTAAATGTGTAAACTTGGCATTAATTCACATATTTCAGACATTTCACTCATCTCAGGATTTTTAGAATCAATAAAAATAAGTAAATTCATGCAAAAAATCAGTAATTTATTTTTTATTTGAGCTAAAATTATGGAAATTAATATACGCGAAGATCTATTATTTTAAATAAAATAATATTTTTTTTATTATATTTCTAATTATTGTTAAAAAAAATATTTCTAAAGAAATGTCATAAATATGCCATGTTATATGGTATATAAAATTACTAGCGTTTAAAAACAAATATTTTTTATAAACCATGAATATTTTCTCATACTCGTTTTATAAGAATCTGACGTATATTATAAAATATTCAGATTATTTTGAATGGTTTAATTGTTTTTTTTTTTTTAAACCATTATTGACTCTTAGGTATATTTAGACAATTGAAAAATGCACTATGCCTCAAAGATGTTTGCTCCATGAATAAGTAATTTATGCACAGATGATAGCATAAAGCAGGGTTTCCCAAATTTTTTCAGCGACGGAACACTTTGGAACCAGTTTTTTACGTTTTTAAAGGAACTGACAAAAAAAACAAAATTAGCGTAAAAACATAAACCTAAATTACTACATAAATACATTGGAAAACGTTTTTTACATTTTTTAAGGTACTGATAAAAAAAGTATATATATTGAAAAATATTTAATTGTTTAACTAATTTTTAAACGATCAGTTTGATTTGCAAAAAGTTGTATTTGATTTGTAAAAAGTTGTATTTCATTTGCAAAAGGATGTATTTGATTTGTAAAATAATGCATTTGTCTCTCCAATTGTATGAGCTTCACCATTAAGTGCGATGCGATTACTCACATGATAAGACGCTTCTGTTGCATTTTCATTTCAGTTTTGTAGGTATTTGAAATTTCAGACTTTCTAGTGACCCATTCTTAAAAAATGCATGTCTTTTCCTTTGAGAAACAGAGTGTCGTTTTTGAAGAACCTCTGAAGTTTAGTTTGGAACCAAAGGAACTGTTTTGAGTATTTTTTGACTTCGACTCCACATCGCATCAGGTGCGTCTGAATTGCCAATATACATAAATCCAAAATTCAAATAACTTTCATGCTTCCTTTGGTCTGTTCATAGATGACCTTACATTTCCAATATTCGATTTTGAAGAAATCATAATTTTTGGATTATTTTCTTCTTCGATGATAGATGTATCAGAAGAATTTTTGGGAAATATCTATTTAGGCTCCGTGGAACACCTAATTTGGGTCCGCGGAACACTAGTGTTCCACGGAACATAGTTTGGGAAACCCTGGCATAAAGTATTATACCAATATTTAAAAATCTATCAAAACTGAAAAATATATAAACTTTTTACAACTAAATATTTACATAATTTTGAAAATATATGGAATACGCATTGTTTTGGAATATATTACACAAATGTAATATTATAACATATTACAAACATTATATTTAAAGAAAAAGTATCTATATTTAGTCAATCCTCATTTCTAATCCAGAATTGGCTTAATCGTACTGTAGATGGTATCTCTCCAATGGACGATGGTCTCTTGTGGGTTTCATTTCTTTTTGCAGTTAAAAACGTCATTAAAATGAAGAATTCATCGATATCTTGATTTGAAATGCTTGGGGTATCTAAGATACCCCCTTCGGACGACGCGGTTGTTTTCGAGCCACCGTGACGCAGGGGTTTCATGATTATATAAATTGAATTAGACATCATGTATCCTGAGATGCAGCTTCTGGAATCCCACAGGCTTCTAATTTGGGACCATTATTATTCGTTTTATTTATTAACGACATACAGCATGTCCTTTCTTGTAACTTCTCCGTCTTTGCACACGACTTGAACAATTATAAATCAGTTTCTTCGATAGATAATGCTCTTTCGCTGCAGCTGAATATCAATTCTTCGGATGGGCATCTACTAATTGTCTTCCGATTATTGGAAAATGTCAGGAAATTGTATTTTCAAGATCTAAAAAAATTTATAACATTTCAGAGTACAAGGTAATACAGCGTCTCCGCCATCAGTGACCGGTGTAGAGGCGCGATTATCCCAGGCTAGGTTGCCCCGAAACCACACAACCAGTCGAAGGCGATACCGGGATAGTTCTTGACCATCTCCCACCACATTTCACGCTTCCTGAAGCTGTTTCCATCGCGGGTTGGCAGAAACTCGTTCAGGACGGATGGAAGCAATGCGCGCCAGGCGGCTGGTACTGGAACTATCGCTTCAGGCGTGCCGTGTTGGCCGGCCCAAAGGTACTCTCCAGGAAGGCTGAGGTCGTAACCTGCACCTACGCAGTTGCAGCCAGCCCAACTAATGTTGTTCAGCGGTGCTTCGGAAATTCGGAAGAGCTCCAATAACGACGAGCACGGAAAAAAATAGCAAAGTAAGAAGCTGCGAAATCATCATCATCATCCGGGTTGATGCCGATGCGTTGGTTTCGGGTTTTAGGATAAAGGATCTATCAAATTGAAACATGGCAGGCCTTCAAAGTGTCTCAGCTGAGAATATCAGAAGATTTAGATATCTCCGTAGGAAATTCCGACTTATATTATATTATGAGCCTGGAATTTATGCTCTGAAAGATGCAGATTTGCCACGGCGGCCATTTCTTCAAGTTGGCAATTACACCCAACCCCCTTGTACTGTGCGGGTTGCCCTTATGGGCGCCACCTCACTACCATCGAGTTCGTTCACGTGTGCTTTTTCTTCCGCCAAATGCGAGGACAGGTGCTCTCGGAAACTCTCCGGTAATCAGAGCTATTACTCGGCTCAACCACTTGGCTAATCATGTTGATATTTTCAATGTAAAGTATCGTAAGAAATTTATAATTTCTTATAACAAAGCAATTAATAACGATACTTATTCTTACATTTTCTATTTATTTACTATGTAAGTCAGGATTAGCTTCTGAAATCAAACACGTTCTGGACGACTCGTACGATTTTGTTGACAAAAACAAGTTCATGACGTCGTTGTTAAAGGCAAGGGCAGTCTTTATGGCCCCGTCGTCCTCGTTAACGACGACACACACCGTGAATAGTCGCCTATGCAGAGTTTAAACCGCGACGGAAAGTTGTTGCGTGTCCCTTGTCGCCTGCCGCACGCTGCCTGTGGACATATTTCGACAAATTATTCTTCGGCGTATGCGGCCATTTGTCATGCGGCATGTCACCAAATTGGACCGCGGCATTTGAATAATTGCGGCCGAATAAAAGAGGCCGAATGCAAACTATTTCATAATTAATAACTGCCTCGGTCCCGTCATCTGCCTTCCCCGGCCCGATGCGGCCGTCTGCAAGATGCAAAAAAAGGCGGACGAAGAGCGGTCCGATCAAATAATATCGATCCGTGATATTGATGGGGGTTCGCCATATATGGCAGATATGACGTACGCGGCCCACCTTCCCCCCCTGGCCATATATGTCCCCCGCTGAATAATGAAGACATAACAAGCGCCAGACGCTGGCCGAGTCCTGTACCTGTCCGCTGCCATTATTTAAGACTGATGTATAATTAAAAGTCGACGGCGATGATGCGCACCGAGGACATGCTACTCGAATCCGGCGACATTCGATACCGGCGATATTATCGATACCGAGCACGGAACTCGAGATCGATATCGGAATAATTGATGTAGTATGAAAATTATATTACAAGATGTTCGGTAATCGAGAGGACAAAAATCAGTATACAACAAATAATAATATATATATATATATATAAATAAATACTAAACAAAACAATGCACCCCTGAAAAAAGATGTACATGTTTGTATGCACATATCCTTATGTCCATAAATAAATCTAGTCTCTAATGGATGTCTTACCACAGAGACAGTATACCCTGGGAAGGAAAACCCTAATCTGTTGACCAGTAATTGGTCTATTCTCTATACTTTCGCTCCTCTTCCTTCTCTCTGAGGAGGTCTTTCCCATGATGATAGGATTGCTATTGCGCGACAGGGATAATAATCACTTGCGACTCGTTTTGGGCAGATGTGCATATCAATGCCTGTGTATATCTATATAGGTGTGTGTGTGGTCGTTCGCTACTTGTCACTCGTGACTCGTTATAAGCAGATAACGCCTTAGAGAAGAGAATAAACGAATACCGAGAAAAAACGCCTCCTACTTGCCTGGACACAGTCGAGAGGGTAAAATCCGATACCAACATGGTAGAAGATGTACGTCCAATGCCAGCAATGGACTAGAGAGGGAAACTCTTTACAAAAGGTCGCATACTAAGACGGCTTGAGTCCCTACGGTATGGACACGAAAGTGGAGGACTCAGGCTCCTTTGGCCTGGACTGCCATTCGAGAGTAATTTGGTAAGGCCCATGCCCTCAGCGAGTGAGAGCTTTGTGGCTGGCAAATGATGATGATGATGATATAAATAAATAATATACTCAGTATGGACGGCGCGGGACTGCTCCGAGTCGCAGCGCATCTCAGCGCTTAGCAACGAGAGACCTCCACCCCGCTGCCGCCCCGCATCCATCCAATACACGACGCCGATAATAAATATTAAATGATAAAAATATATTAATCCTCAATTTACTTCAGGATCAACAGTTTTTTAACGTAATTTGTAAGTAACCGTGTCGATGGCGGTATATTTGACACAGGTGCCGTTGTCATCCGCGTGATGTTTTTGCTCGCATCTAAATTATGAAGCATATCATGAATAACTATTTTTATTCTTAAAAATGAAGGACATTTTCATTATATCTCAAATTCTCTGAGTTTTCATTAGTTTAATGCTGTTGCTCTTTATTATATTTATTGTAGGATTAATAAAAAAAAGACAAATTTGTAATCAGTTGGATATACATAACACTGATGCGTTTACATTAATCTAATATTAGATTTTCTAGGCATGATTTTGCATTTTCAAATATGTCTGATCCTTAAATTAATTATATTAACAAAAGATGGATTTCTTTGCGAATAACCTAATATTTTTTGTAGTAAACAGTCAGAATCATAGTTTAATTGATTTTGATGATTTCAATAATACTCTGGTTAATATTTATTTAACAATAAAACCATGTTGAATAACAAATATTTATTCATTGGAATTTGGTCCAAAATGGAATCTAATCCAAATAACCGTCTGTCTGATTTTTTTTATAGCCAGTAAAATATTTATCAACCCTTCTATAACGCCAAGTTTTTAGATGAAGCGTTATAGGAGGGCTCACAATAATATTATTAACTATTTTCTAATCCGGTAAATTAATCAGTTTCATAAATTATGATTTGTTTAAAGATTATATTATGAGATTTTCAATTTACACGTGTTACAGATTCTAACTTCTCTGGCGAAAAAAAATCGTAAAAAACCTTCAATTAAAAATTGTTTTATATACGTTTTTTATATATATTTTTTTGTCTCATTATTTATGCTATTTTGCAATCATCTTCATAATACTATATTATACGAAATCACCATGAACATTTTTTTTTATTTCATATATTATATAAATAATAACAATAGTGGAGAAAAAACTCACATTGCTACCTAAAAATGCTAATGATTATGTGACGAATGACAATTTGGCAAATAAAAAAAGGCACTGTGAACAAATTTGTGTTAAAAAAAAATACTCAAATTTAACGACCGTGATCTTAAGAATACTATTAATGTAAAATGTGTCATAAAAAGTTGAATTTTTAATACAAAAATATTATTTATTTCGTAATTTTACCGTTTCGATCCGAGAACGATTTCGCATGGTGCATAATATTATACGTCGCGGTGCCGTAGGGTCGTAAGCGCCACGGCCGCGCATAAACAATGGGCCAGGTTTTTTTCGCACGCTTGTCCTAATGTCGATCAAGTCATTAACACGCGGTCATCTGTCATCGCTATGTCCATATGAAAATATGGCCTAACGGGCACCGAATGCCGAGACACTCGGCCCATAAATCTGTCGCCGTGGCTTCTTATGGGCCAAAATATTCAGCGGGCGACCAAAACGAGAATCGTATTAGCCGAACGTTTTTGTTCACCGGCGACCGATTTTGAAAATAGTACAAGTCCGCACTATGAATTATTGGCCCGTCGATGATTATTAATATATAATAAGGTATGGGAATCTAGATTCCCTTGTTTGACCTCACTTCCACATTTTACACCACTCGTAATCTTCGTCATTATCTTCTAATAACTCCATGCATTGGTTTTTACACTGAACTTTCGCACGGGAACAGCATCGGATACATCATTTTCTAGAAACGTATGGCAGTCCATTGGTTAAGGGGTCGCTGTGTGATTTTAACAAAGTCTGAGTACAGTTAAACCCCCACTAACACTAAAATCGGAACCGTGTAATTGGGGTAGTGAAGCTGTCCGGCTGTGTGCGTATAGCCTGGCACGTGTTGAATACACAGACGCTAACGTTTGACTGTATGTGAATGCGACCGTGCAATTGGGGGTTCCACTGTATCATCTACATCAGGGGTGAGCAACTCGCCACACTTTCTCTTACGGCCCTTCTAAGATTTTACATTTTGACTGATCGAGCTTAAATGATGTACGATTATAAAACTGTTGCGAGTTGTTGAGTCGTCCATATCTGCAAATATTTATTTATTTATTTATTTATTTATTTATTTATTTATTTAAAGACAATGCGTGATTGGCATTACAGAATGACTCAGTTCGCCAATCACGCATAGCACATAATAATACATGAGAAAAATATATAACACAACATGTATATTACAATAAATTGGAAGAAAAAAATTATAAAATTTCATATAGGATATCAACCGAGCGTATGTTGACATCGAATATGTATCCACATATTCGGCCAAATGGTTGAACAAAGTAATAGCTCTGGCTACCGGGAAGTTTCTACAAGGTGAGCCTGTCTCGCCTTTTGGCGGAAGAAAAACACACGCGAACGAGCTCGATGGTAGTGAGGTGGCGCCCATAAGGGCAACTCGCACAATACAAGGGGGTTATGTACTGCGCCAACCAACAGCTTGAAGAAGTGCTTTGCCAAGTAAATCGATCTTCTTTTCTCAAGGGTTACATACCCCAGGCAGCCCTGCACCCATGCGCTGGGGTGCCAAGCAGGTAGAATCCAAACTCCCTCATGTAGAGATACCTAAGAAATTTCTTCTGTATCTTCTCTAATCTGAGGGAATTCGAGGAGTCATAAGGCGCCCATATAATGGAACTTGATTCGAGCAAGCTCCGAACCAATGCATCGTATAGCACTCGTATGACTAAGGTGCTATATATGTGATGAGAATTTCTCAAGACGAAGCCCAACATTCTTGATGATCTCATACACACGTCACTAAATTATAACTTAATTTATCAAACAAAATACCCAGATCTTTAACAGACGATTGTTTAGGAAGAGTCACGTTCCCAAGTCTGCAATTAAAGATGATGGGCTTTTTTGATCAAGAAAATGTCATTGTTTGGCCTTTTTGCAATACTTAATAGAAGACGATCTAATATTGACCAATCGCGCATAGAATTAATGTCCAGCTGCAACGAAAGGGCATCTTCCACTGAAATAATAGATCGAAATATTTTTAAATCGTCTGCGAAAAGTGAGAATTTACATTTAAAGGCCCAAAGAATATCATTTATAAATAAAATAAAGGTCCTAGATTTGACTCCTGCGGAATACCGGAAGGTTTATTGTAAGCATATAGGGAGTCGTATGTCACATATTATTTCCTCTCTGAAAGGTAACTCGAGAAGAAGCGTACGAGATTATCCGATAACCCAAAACTGTCTAGTTTCAGAATGAAATATATACCAATTAATGGCAAAGAAGCAAAGCCAAGTTTGTCATTAACCTAGCCGTGCCGATGGAGTCTATTTGGGACTCCTAGTTTTTGATTTTTCTCGAATAATTCTTTTTATACAAAAAATAAAACTTCTGTAGCCACGGGCGCGATATTATTTCTCGCTCGCATCCGCAACGATGTGCCAAATGCGAGTGAAACGTATACTAGTGACATGTGCCACGAGAATTTAGCGGTCGGTCTATCGGTGGCGTGTCCTCATTGTCGGCGTCATATTGATTACTTAAAAAAATCCAAAATATGAAGCGTCTCGAATGAATAACCATTTTTTATTAGAATATTTCATTTAAAAAAAATATTGATAGAGATTTCATCAATATCTTGACTTTAAATGCTTGGGGTCTATTTTCCGTTATAAATAGACCCCATTCGGACGACGCGGTTGGTTTCGAGCCACTATGGCGGATCGGTTAAGGCCAGAACACATACAAATAATCTTTTTTTATCCAAGATATTGATCAAGATAATATATCATTCGCTGTTTATTAATAGTACAGTCAACCCTCCTATAACGTGTCCTATAAATCTCGGTTTTCTACAAAATTCTAAAATGTTAGGGTCAAATTAGATATTTCGTAAATCTATAATACATTGCCGAGCGAAATAAAGGTTGACAAGAAATTTTGTAAAAATCAGCTACTTAGAGGAGACAGCTGACTGTATTTCTATTAATGAGAGTTTTATTTCTGTATTTTTTTTACTAGTTTATTTTGTTAATAAAAAGATAATCAACGCACAACATTTTTAAATTGTAGCTGGCCCGTTGTAAAAAAGGTTGCCCACCCCTAATCCACATCAATACCTTCGACTGATTTCTTCAATGATATTTTGAATATAATTCCATGAAACTTGCATGGCATATTTATCACTTCCATCAGTTTTTTTTTAAATAATAAGCTTTGAAAGCTTGATGCATAGGTTGTAAGTTGGAAGTGATATTTGGAGGTAAAAATACGACATCGACGGGAAAATCAGTGCACAGTGTCTCAAGTTCCAGAGGATGTCCCGGTGCAAAGTCCAACGCCAGAAGAGCTCAAGGAGACACGTTTTAAACCAGTCCATAAATACATTTTGTGTCATTCATGCTTTAGAATAACCTTTCATTTCTGATCGATAAATCAACAACGGTTTCAATTTTAATTCTCCGCATGCATTTCCGCCGAGAAGAAGAGTTAGACGATTCTTGGATGCTATGGAAATAAACGTACGTGTTGGCATTCGTTTCCAAATAGAGTCCTGTCTCATCCAAATTAAAAATTTGGTGGATAATTTCCTCTTTCCACAATTTTACGGAACTACATTGCCCAGATTTTTATTTTTTTTTAAATTTTAAATAGCGTTATAACGAAACCGCACTCACCGAGGGCGCGATGAGCGGGGTTTTCCTGTATTTTAATCCGTGAGAATCCATTTGGATGCGAGTCCGGAAGACAATACTCAATCTAGTCGGTCCAGAAGTCGACTCGCGGGTCTCCATTCTGGAAACTGTCGTGACGCTGCGCATTGCGCGCGATGATGCGCAGGCGCATCTTTATTCGTAGCTAATCGTGCGCACAATGGGCCGGATCCCCGGCTAATTGGACGGGGCGGGATGGCCCGTCTTTGGACATGGGCGAGTTGCGCGCGCATGTGTTCGTGCGCACGTCCAATGCGCATTGATTGAATGCCTGTCGCCGAGCTCGTAACAAACCTCAAATATGGTGTAATAATTAACTTTTGTGAGACATGCGACGACATTATCAATCCCTTGACATTTTATTAACGTCATCTCGACGCTGATGATGGTTTACGGTGCCACCATTTTAATTCAGCTCGTTTTGGATCATAATGCATATTCATTTTATGAAGAAATAACTTGATTTTATTATTATTATTTATCATAATGATAAAGAAGCGGTTCTATAGAAATCTTTCATCAAAAATATACCACCTCGCTCCATCTTCCAGTATGATTCAATGATGCAGTGGTCCTCTGTACATAATCCAACCACCAGCTTTGGTCTTCCTCTCTTTCGGGAACAGGAAGGCTTGTAAACCATAAGCTTTTCGGTAGTTAGCTGTCCCACATCCTTGACGCAGTCTGGCCAATCTGACGACAGCTGTGACCGGTATATCCTTGTATAGTCTGTACAGCTCCTCATTGCTTCGGATACGCCATTTCAAATATTTGTCTCAGAATCCTCCTCTCCAGAATATCTAGGTGTCGCTCATATTATTTTGTCAAAGCTCTATATTCAGACCGGCATTGGACGTGGCGTAGATAGCTAGGGTGCTATCCAGGCCAATTCGGTGATGTGTGTGCTGTAGGAAGTGTACACCCAATAAGACATTGGAGTATAATTTAAGTATATTTTAAGGCCCCTTCTGCGGTACGTAGCCGACCTTTAATGGGCTACATGTCGACAGTCAGTTACCTATGCAGCACAAAGGACAGCTGATAGACCGTTCCCATGTGGGCTAAGGGTTGGGGTTGGGGTTGTCTCCGTCCAGGACCGCTTGAGATCAAGTCTCGATGACTGATAGGTCCAGGGGCCAGCCTGATCGAGCTCCGGGCATGTCCAGAGGATATGGTCCGAGTTTGTTCGTCGCACTCGCAAAAGGCCAAGTTGATGCAGCTTGGCGTTGAAGGCACCATGGCCTAGGATGAACTGAGACACATGGTGGTTGGTTCGATCCACGGCATCGACATGCGCTTTTTACCGTCGCGAAAGTACAAAAAACTAAGTAGGCCAGTAGTCTCTTGTGATAAGCGCTTCTGCCATGCGGATATGGCCGTGCGGTAGATGGCTGCTCTATGAGGCGATCGGTCTTGGAAGAGATCCGCGGGTGTTGCGATGATGGTGTCTCCGAACAGGGCCTCGAATCCTCTGTAGGTCAGCCAGAGTGCAGCTCGTACCTGTGGCTCTAGGTCCAACGGCAGGACTCCTGCCAGTACCGCAAGGGTCGCATAGGAAGAGGTTCGATTAATTCGTTAATTGCAGAGCTGGAAGCCTTGTGGGCCCAGAAACTGGTTGCATACGTGACGATCGGGACAAAGATCGATCTATAGTATCGTCTTATGATCCTGTGATTTAGACCCTATCCGGCTCCAGCGACTCTGCTAAAGCATCCAATTGCATGTATGCCCCTCTTCGAGATGAGTCCCGTGTGGCACGGTAAGTTGGAGTCAAGGGTGATACCAAGGTATCGGCTGGATTCATGAATCGACGGTTCATGTTGACGGCTCGGCTCCCGGGCTTATGGCTGGCGATCTGACTCGTATTTGAAGAGTCTAGATAACCTGGAGGACGACCGGCACATTACTGGCCATCAGGGTTGGGACGGACGTGTCTCTGCTGGAGATCGCGTAGTGTCCTCCAGGTTAGAAGGACACTTAAATAAAAATAAAAAATAATGTTAGAACGGATCTGATGAGAGTTATGTTTAGCTTGACTTTAGTCTTCCTTGAGAGGAATCTTGACCGTAGATGCTGTTGAAGTCCAAAATTGCATCGGTTTGCTAGCGTGGACGGGTTCGAAGCAGTACTTTTCGACTCTCAAGGGTTCAAGGATACGTCCTTGGCATATGATCATGTATTTTGTCTTGGTCTCGTTGATCCTTAGTCCCATACTAACTGCTGCTCTCATTATTTGCCTACATGCATCCGTGAGAGTCGCCCGATATCTGCCCACAATGTCTATGTCGTCCGTATAGTGTAAAAATTGCAACGGCTTTAATGTTAATTAGCCTCAGTATTCGTCGTATATGATACGAAAAAATACTTAAAAGCAAGTCTTTTTACACCAACATTGAAGAGATATAGACACCTAGAGATTGAAGTATTTTTGTGTTTGTACACTTGCCTCTGACGTATCTTGACATTCGTAGCGCCATATTGAATGCAGATTTTATTGTTGGCTGTCGAAAAATTTATTCGTTTACATTTTTCTTTACCGACGATACTTCCGTCCAATATTGATAGTATGAGGACAAAATCACCGAAGAAGCTAAACGCCTTCTCAAAAAAATGTGTTCTAGAAGCAGGGGCGGCTCGTCTATATACACTGTAAGGCTGCGTCGTCTATTGAATGGATGCGGGGTGGAAGCGGATGGGGAGGGGGATTCTCATCACAGTCCCGCGTCGTCCATATGTCTTCAGCAGCACCCCCAAATGTTTACTTACAAGCCAAGAAGTGTTTAAAAATGAGAAAAAGCGTTTACTCAGTGCATAACGTATCTGACGAAGTTGCTTTTCAAGATTTTTTTTAGAGAATCTCTAAATTTTGCATATTTTGTGAATAAATATGTATAGCAAAACGCTGTCCATAAAATCTTCCATTCAACAATAAGTCGATGCAATCAACGCGTACTCGGAATGCTAATGAAGAAAGTGCCTTTCGACAGTCATTTCTCACACTATTTGATATAATCAAGGTTGAGAATCACTGATTTTTAAATCAAGTGACTTTTGTTGTCAAAGAACGACGCGTCAAGTGTCAAATGTGATGATCCCGTGTTGATTCCACGGTGCGTTCGAAATGTTTCACACCTCCTCGTTCGACATCGACAATCGGATAAAATAAACACGTCGACTCAAAAAATGACGAGGTCAAAATTTTGGTTAATTAATTTAAAAAAAATATATATATATAAAACGACCTCGCCAAAAAAAAATTATTCAATTTACAACCACAATTATGTGGGTAATAAGCGATAATTTACGGTTTGTTGATTGTCACCCGGACTAATTAACCCTTCGAGGTCCGACAACCACATCGGGGATGTCCAACATTAATATCAATTTCAGCGGCGTCGTTCAAATTTAAATTAAGTTTAACAAGTCCAGATGATACTAGTCTTGGCGCGTTTGCTCGGTTTCGTAATGGCCGGCACATACCGTCAGTGGGACCTCTATCGTGATGTGAATCACCCTGTATGTGTAATAAGGCGTGTTTTGACACGTGAATTCCGATACCGCGTTTCCACAAGTCATCCCGCGGGCATTCAAGTCGCATTTTGTTAGTGTAGTGTTGTCGAGATGGCCGGGCATTCTGGTCAATGGCGAACAAGCATTCATACATCATCAATTGGACAGTGATGATGATGCTGATGATGATGATGTCAACGGGACGAGGTGTCAAGACGCGGGAACCGATCCAATCCCGCCACATTGAACGATGACGGAACACGTATACATTTTTTTTCATATTATTATTATTATTATTACAACGCGTTTTTATATCTAACGAATAAAAAGTGTAAACAATAATAATAATTATCAACGAAAAAATGATAATGTATTTTAAATTGACGGCGAGTGATTTATTTTTTATATTCATTTGCGTTGATTTGTCCTCGGTGAGTTTGCTACCTTCTCGTGGGGGACTGTTTCTCTGTTTATAATCGATCGGATGCGATTTAATTGATCGCGAGTGTAGTTATTAGGTATTAGATGTTTAGTCTGCGTGTATCAAAATATTTATGTAAATTATTTCGCCATCACCGAGTCGAGTTATCCATTTTCAATTCGTACAATAACTTTGTACATTAAGTCTGACAATACACGCTGACAAATTTCATCAAAAGTTTTCCGCGACAGAAAGGCACAATGGGGGTGAGTCTTTCGCCCATCTCACCCCCTTGACTCCGGAACAAGGGGCGCCAAGTAGCAAGTTTTCTGTTTTTGCATGATAATACAATAAATGAAGCCAAGTATACAGCGCCGCAATTTACAAGCATTATCTTCTGAAATTGAGAGTACAGTGTGTTCAAAATTAGAGAAATTGATAAAAAAAATAATAAATCTATCGCTTCTTGTGTTATATATAGTCTGATATGGAATCACACAGACTCACTACTGGATGAATGATATGAACGCTCTTCAGAATTGGACCATTTTCATATCAAATGAATCAGCACTGACGAGAAAATTTACCTAGAAATTCTGACTCAAAACTCATAAATATATATTCATGACTTTCACTAACGGAATCACTCCTCATTGGATTTTTTTGTGGGACTCAAATAAGGAACCTATCCAATACCTTCTCAATTCTACCATTTACCTTTATTCTTACCCCAGTTTTATGCAAAGAAAATTAAATCTCGTGATAACACCTAGATTTTTCAAAAACTCTAGGAGTGCAAATTTAATCTTTTATTGCCTCAAATCATTGCTAACAAAGTGTTAACACTTTAACAGCGATTAGAAATATATATAATAATATAGAAATGCAAAAATATAGTTAAACCTTGAATTTACTGCGAAACTTATAGGTTTTTGAGGTTCCCAGATTTTTGATGTTCTAAATAAACACATTGCTATATAAATATATGTGATCTAATCAAAGCTTCACTATCGGTAAATTAGTTAAATAAAATAATATTTTTTTATATTAAATATATGTTTGTCTATATACATAAACCCTCTTATAACGCTCCCTGCTATACCGCGGTTATATATATATTAAGTTCGACGGTCCCTTCTAGAACGACAGAATGTAATCCGCGCGTGAACAGCTAAAAATAGATCAAGGTCAATTAAAATTGGTTTGATTTACTATTTTCATTTAAAAAACCCGAATTAATTCAATATAAGTTGCGTAGCGAAATGGAAAAAAATAATAATAACGTGACATTGGCATTGAACAAGGTCATATGTGAATGCAAAAATGATCCATGCATTGATTTCTTTAAATTTACAAATTATAAAATTTTGCCCATGGTTTACTTAAAGCGGTTTTTCGATGACGTGGTCCTGATTTCTTCGTTATAGGAGGGCTGTTGTTGCGTCATTTAATTTACTCATACAGTTTTTTCACGTCAAATGCACCTTTCTTCAAATCAAATGCACCTTTTTTAAATCAAAAGCACCTTTTTATAAATCAAATGCACCTTTTTATAAATCAAAAGCACCTTTTTATAAATCAAATGCACCTTTTTACAAATCAAATGCACCTTTTAAAAAATCAAATGCACCTTATTAAAAATTTAATAAAACATTTAAATACATTTTCCCACTATTCCATAAAGCTAGTTCCTTCGTAACGGGAACGTTTATGGATCCCGAATTATACCATTAATATTGTTTTTTCAGTTCCTTCCAAAAAAATGTAAAAAACGGATTCCATAGTATGTAGTACCTCTGATTTAACCCTGAATTTATTGTTTTCTCATGCTAATTACGTTTTTTGCTCTTCAAAACGTAAAAAACGTTCCAGAAAGGACTCTAGTTCTGTTCATCATTTGTCGTTCTTCAAAAAAATGTAAAAACGGTTTCATAGTACGAAAATTCCCCGAATCTAACCCTGAGTTTACGTTTCCCGCTAATCTTTTCTTTCAGTTCCTGGTTTTCAACGATGTTTTTCTCACTCGCATCCGGTAATGATGTTCCGAACGTCCAGAAAGTGATTTTCAAATTTATACTGTTAATAAAACGTAATAAGTGGAAAAATGTAAATTCGGGATTGGAATCGCGGTACTTAATATAGTGGAACCCGTTCTCTACGTTTTTAAAGGAACTGACAAAAAAAACGTAATTAGCGGAAAAACGTAAATTCGGGGTACTCCATAAATACAGTGAAACGCGTTTATTACATTTTTGAAGGAACTGAAAAAAACGTAATTTGTGGGAAAACGTAAATTCGGGGTTCTGGTAACACAGTGGAACGCGTTTATTACATTTTGAAGGAACTGAAAAAAACGTAATTTGTGGAAAACGTGGGAATTGGGTTCTCCATAACATAGTGGAACGCGTTTATTGGCATTTTTTGAAGGAACTGAAAAAAAACGTAATTTGTGGGAAACAATTCAGTTCCATAAATACAGTGGAACGCGCGTTTATTACATTTTTTTTGAAGGAACTGAAAAAAAAACGTACTTTTTTGGGAAAAAACGTAAATTCAGTGGGTAATCCATAAATATTAATGGGAACGCATTTTTTTTGCATATATTTGAAGGAACTGGAAAAAAACGTAATTAGTGGAAAATGTATTTAAATGTTTTATTAAATTTTTTTATAAAAAGGTGCATTTGATTTTAAAAAAGGTGCATTTGATTTATAAAAAAGGTGCTTTTGATTTATAAAAAGGTGCATTTGATTTATAAAAAGGTGCTTTTGATTTATAAAAAAGGTGCATTTGATTTGAAGAAAGGTGCATTTGACGTGAAAAAACTGTATTAGATGCATACGTTTTTATTAGCTATCGTAAAAGTTTCACGTGTTTTGGTGAACTAGAGAAAGGGAAAAGGATTTTTTATTTCCCAGAGATTGCTTGGCGATTTTTAACTACGAATTATGGACAAAAAATAATCTTTATTATCAATCAGCCCCCGTATTCGACGATAATGGCTTTTTGCAAATTCTTCATGTTTTAAAATATGAATAAATATATATAACAAGGAAATTTTGCTGACATTAAGGAGATTAAAACAGAATCGTGGATAGAGTTGGAACTTTTTTGACTTCTTCTCATTCCCGAACAAGAGAAAAGTCACAAAAGGACAATGTTGCGTAAGTAAAAACAAACGCTGAAGTCCCTGATTGCCATACCGATTAAAGTAACTCAGTATGGACGACGTGGGACTGCTCCGACTCGCTGCGTAACACAACGCTTAGCGACGAGACCCCCCCACCCGCTGCCACTCCGCATCCATCCAATACACGACGCTGATAGCGATGACGAGCAGACAGCGCTTTGTCTCGACACCACGCGGCGTAACACTAAGTATTAATATATAAAATACTAACAATTGGGTTAGAGAAAGTCTTCAGAGATATGTCTAATGTGTTAATTATTAATTTATAACTGAACTTCCGATTATTACTTTAAAAAACATGTATTTCTTTAAGAACAACAAAATAATAATAATGACGCATATCACATTATTTCACTCTAGTCGACTTGATCATAAAATAAACAGTGTTAAAATGAAAACCATATATTCTAGTTTATCACAATATTTGCTTTGTACACTAAAACATATTATTTTAATATATTTGGTTTCGATATCACTTTACACGGAATATTTCTGTTGCGACAATATTAACACTAATTGATTAATTATCTACAGGATGTTCCGACATTATTTGCTCTAGATAAAAGTCAATTTCTTCGCCCGCCTAAAGCACAATCAATGTAACCGCGTCGCTATCGCGGCAACATAAATGGATAGGCGTTTCCTATGTGAATGAAGATTTCGTGTGATATTAAGATACAGTGAAACCCCGTTTTTACGTGTTTAACCCTTTATAGGGCAAATTAATTATTTTGGATTTTTTTATTTTTTATTGTTTATTGACAATACTTATTGTCAATAACAATAAATTAACCAAAGAACTTTTTCGACAGCATATTACGGTACTAAGGTTGACATTTCTATGGGCGCTCATGGAGATATAGACCTTAAAGCGACTGGTTAATATATAAACCAATTTCAGCCTTTGCCCTATAAAGGGTTAAAGGGACCGATAAAAAAAAAATATAAATAATTTAAGATAATCACAGAAATCGATAATAAAAAAGCATTTAAGGTCCTCAATATGCCCCATAGCATCTTCTTTTGATGGAATTGGATGGATTATTATCTCTTCTTCTTTGTCGGATAAGTTTTCATGGATGTGACTGTCCACAATATCATCAATATTCATAACTTCATGTCATTATGTCGAGGTCCATGTAATTTTTCAGTAGAAATACGTTCTCTGTTACAGTGTATTGTATCTAAAATATATACCTTAAAACTTTTGGAATCTTTTGATTATAATATTTGTACCAAATTTTTGAGGTAGTAATTTTTAAAAGCATGAATTATTCCCAAGTCCTGTAATGGCAGCAATTCACTAGTACAGTTTGAAGAGAAATTGGCTAATTTTATATTCCTCAGTGTTAAATTTGTTGGATGAGTAGTACGTCTATCTAGGAATAAGATATTTTTTTATTCTTAGCTCCCATCGAAGCATCTAAGATTAAAAGTCGTCCATTATTTTTTATTTACAGCATATTTTGTCGGTAATTTATTTATTCAAGTTGCCTTCAGAAGAACAGTTTGCCTGTTTTTACTAGATCTTCCTCCAAGTTTTGTTCTTAAAGGCGAATATCTTCAAGAAAAAGAAGAACATTGAAAGAGGGACTTCGGGAAGGACATGAATGACAATCCATCTCTTAGAGCATAGTCTGTAATTAGAGTAGGAACATCCGTCTGCTGATCTATACACCAATGCCTCTTCTTGAAACGATTTGATGCAGGAAATCCTTAGGTATTAAATCGAGACCAAATGCAGGACCTTATCTCGAGTTAATAGACTGGCATATTGCTGGACTTCCTAATATTCATTCCTAACATTTAACAATGTTGCGCATTTATTTAAATATGTTTAAAAATTGATTCTAATTTTAAATACTTCAAACGTAAATTGCGGGAAATAGAACATTTATTTATTTATTCATATTAATTTTATTCCCGCCAAGGCATACATTATTAAATACACTTTCCTAGTTTCGAACAACTTTTGAAACGCCATTTTCTGTATAGCGTTTAGCTACAGTTTTTTCACGTCAAATGCACCTTTCTTCAAATCAAATGCACCTTTTTA
>JAGXCT010034358.1:72859-82922 GCA_022495035.1 Philopotamus ludificatus
ACCGCATACCAAGACGGCTTGGGTCCCCGCGGTATGGAAACGAAAGGGGAGCCCTCACGACACGTGTGAGACTCAGGTTCCTTTGGTTGGCAAATGATGATGATGATGATGTGAATTTATCAAGATAAAGCCCAGCATTCTTGATGATCTCATACACACGTCCGATACATGTAAACTAAGTTTTAACTTCGAATCAAACAAAATACCCAGATCTTTAACAGTCGATTGCTTGGGAAGAATTACATTCCCTAGCATATAATTAAAGATATTTTCCATTACTTAATGAAGGACGATGTCCAACTGCAACGAAAGGGCAACTTCCGTTGAAGTAACGGAGCGAAATATTTTAATAATATGTAATATTAATATATACATTTAAAAAGTATTATCCAATTTTGGAGAGAGTAGAACATTTATAAAGCTGTTCAAAATATTGATGGTGCTTGCAATATCTATCATGAGTGACGTATGGAATAAGCTCATCCCGCGATTAGTTGAGGAAAATAGTACACCAACATAAGTAGACGTAGTTATTCAAGATCTTGTTGAAATGATCAAATAACTAAATTTAAATCTAGAGGAAGAGGATTTCTTTAGTTTGATTAACAGTCATTCGTCAGAAATGAGCAACGATTTGAATTAGAACCACCTGTGTGTTTTGCAAGGATCTTGTTTCAATAAATAGGCTTTCTTTAGGTCTCAGAATTGTTTAAGAAAGTGCAGAACTGTCGCTGATTTAAACTTAATTAATACTCTGCAATATTTCATCTTTGAAAAGAGTCAAACGCATCTGTCATAGAAAAAGCTCTTCGGCTTATGTCCGAAAAAATATACTCTGTATTAATTATTTTGCATACTAAATTGGTCTTTAGAAAGAATTATGCTTGCAAATCAAGACAACGTTGGAACATCATCATCATCATGTTTTGTCAGCTATTTTACACTCACTAGCTGAACGCTTGAGTTTTTACAGATTATATAATGAAAGTCAAGTCCGCGCAACGGCTTAATGACTTATAAAACGGTTTTGCTTTCTCGATCATTACTGTTGGTATCAGTTATCAGGTTTGTTTCGGTGTTCGTTATTAAGCAGTGCCGATGGGGTCTATTGGGTACCCCAAGTTATTGATTTTTCTTGAATAACTCTTTTAATATAAATCCTACATATCACAAACTTTTTGTATTTGTCTATAAAGTCTAAAGAATTAATATTATAAATAATTATTGCTGTTGTTACCACGTGCGCTATGTTTTTTCTCGCTCGTATCCGGTAAAATGTGCTGAGTGCGAGTAAGACGTGCGAGTGACACGTGCTGCGAGAGCTCAATCTGCGGCGATACATCGCCGAGAGCGATGTATCGCCGCAGTATCATTTACGCGTCATATTGATTAGTTAAAAAAATATAAAAATCAACCAAATTATACTATAAATAAATAAATAAATAAAAGATATTAAAGATTAAAAAAAAATGTTTTAATCTTTAATCCATAAAATAGGTATTTACAGTAGTATAGTTTATTGTAATAAAATATAAATTATATAATAAATAAAACAAAACACAATCAAGGACATCATTATTATTTATGCGTATGATTTTATCTGATGTGAACTTAGAAGGCCGACTAAAGCACATTCAACTTATAATTTAATTTTGTCGGAATTATTACTGGAATGCATTTAAAAATATTCGATTGCCCAACATCCCAATTAGATCTGCCTTATCAGTTAATCCTGACTCATATCATTCATTGATAGCCCAGCCCAATTAATTTAATAATGTTCAGATTTTAGACGATTAGATATTTAGGTAATATATTTATATAAACAAGTCGACGGCGTACAATAAAATAATTAAATTATATTCCGCTATAGTTTGAGAAATGACGCTTTCACATTTCCTTTATAAAATAATCCGTAGACTGTCAATTAAATTTTATCCAAAGATTAAAACCCGCAGGTGTTGAAATGCATCTGCAATAGATATCAGCTTACCGAATGCCTCCTCAATATTTGAATATCTAAATTGGATAAAAAATAATGAAAATTGTATTCAAAATCAAGAGGACAGGTGCAAAATTTTTGTGGCATTCGTCGCTGGATGCATACCACGACAATTCTTCCTCGGCATTAACACGAGTTATATATCCGGAAGAATATTGTAAACAGAATTTGTCGTTTTTTTCGAGATTTACAAGCGAACGTAACTCGACACCGGCATTTATGACGTCATTAGTTGACATATTCGGGATTAGAGTTATCGCCGACACGTGGGGGAGGGCCGTGAAATTTTTGTGAAACGCTGGAAACCGGAAACCGGATAAATGTTAATAGTGTCGTAAATATATACGAGCGAAAAAAATATAAATATATATTTATATCCAGAGTGGCGTATAAAATGGCAAATAAACAGATTTGATTTGTAACTCCTTCCGAATCCAATAATACGAGCATACGAAAATATTGACCATTGCGCTGAATTCGCACATACGAAACAGGAAACGGAAATTCGCGAACCAAGTTTCATTCTTAGCCAGCCGTCGCCAACGCACCGGATCGCCAAATGTGTATGTAAATCTAAGAATTAATTACTGGCGAGACGGATCGGCTTCATACCGAGACAAAAGAAACGCGCCGTTGAAGATGATCCTGAACTGTAGACCATGGATAGCCAATCTTCGATGATAATTCCTCAATTGTTTGACGAGGATCTGAATCCACCGTCGTTTTCAGGATATCATAATCTAATTTTTGGGATCGTCCTTCTCGTGCGACATCTTTGAGATTCCTATTTCCATTTATAAACTTTTTAAACCACCGATGACACTTGTTTCCATCTTGGTAGTAAAAATAAATTTACAACCATAGCTTTAACGTAATAACAAAACGTACCCCTAATAATAAAATATCACCAAACAATAAAAAATTGGCTATTTTTTTTTGCTTTATTATCGTTGTTTTTTTATTATTATAATTATTATTGGAATGTCAGATTATTTTCAAGTGATATTATAATCGAATGGTTGCCGTTCGCTGGCCATTACCGCTTGATATATACTTTTGAAGTATCCGCCCTGTGACAACATATAATATCAAAGGTAAGAACTATGTGTAATAATGTAGAATGTTTGAGAAATCCAATCACTCGCATAAATAAACACCGTGGCCTACTGGTTATATGGGATGGGACACTCAAAGGATATATCGATGTAAGTGGATAGGACGAAATGGGCATATTACAAAATTAATTCAATGTCAATTTATGGCCATTTTTTTGTACACAAATAATTCTGCATTTAGAGTCCCTTGAAAAACGATGGATCAATGTGGTGATTTTATTAATTTTCCAGGATATTTGTGTCCAATAGTTTATTTTTGTTGTTTGTATTTATATTGGATGCTTACTTTATTATTATTTTTTTTTGAGTCGTGAAGCGATTACATATATTATTATATAATTATTATTATTATTTTTTTTTTTTTTTTATATATGATATTAATCAACTTTCCCTCATTTCTGAGGATCGTGACCATGTGCATGATTCCCCTTATGGAGGACATGGAAATGGTTTTCATGGGAATATATAGTGCACTGGTTTCCTGAATATCTGAATACTATCTGCGCTTATTGGCAATTAACTTTAACAATCATAATTTGATTGTAATTACCTCTAAGCTATGACGGTTTATTATTAAGACACGAAAATAGCCTCCATATATTCTCGAAGTTGATAAAAATATATCGGATGCAGTTTTAACAGTATTTGATATTAGTATTATTGGGGGTTTACCCTCACTAACACTAAAATCGGGACCGTGTTATTTGGAGTCGTGTTATTGGGGGAGTGAAGCCGTCCGGCTGTGTGCGTATAGCCTGGCATGTGTTGAGTACACAGACGATAGCCAACGTTTGACTGTATGTGAATGCGACCGCGCAATCGGGGGATTTGCGGCGAATTATTTCAACTCAGCGCGTAATTCGGGGTAGTGTAATTGGGGGTTCCACTGTATATAGGTTAATTATAGTAATATTAATACAGTCAGCCCATACATAAAGAAGCAAGTGAAGAAATCGGTACCACGTTATAGAAACCAAAGGTACTCTGAAAAGGTGTATTATATTTTGTTGTCAACCAAAGGGGATTGACCTGTATTTTGCATGGCATGACGACTTAGAAAGTAGCACTACATGAAGGACTACCTCATACGCTACTCTATATAGAAGGGTTGACTGTATAGGTTTTTTTGTTGAGAAAGCGACGAATATGTGTAGATGCAATAGGACATAGTGAAAGAAGTATATATCAAAAGTATAAAATAAGGCATAGAGTAAACTTTTGACTTTGAGAATCTGGGTACCCAACAGGCCACAGCGAAAAATTTAACCCAAAGTAAGTGGAAGAAAAAAGAGTGATTTTGCAAGGAATAGAGCTAGCTATAAACATAGCATTTTGACTCATGGAGTTTATATGGAAGAATGCTATAAATATCGATCTTATAGCAGATTAAACATTAAACCTAACTGACCATACCCTAATATAGTGCCTTAACATATTTCTAGACAAGCCCTAGTTTAAGAATTCTTGGAAAGGAAAAAGGCAGAATAAAATAAGTTAAGATTATTGCAACGACCGATTAATTGCAAATAAAGTTTAACTGAAAAACTATATTTTATTCTTCAATCTAAATAATCATTATCGTTTATTGTCTCCAATTGTCAAAATATAAATAAAAACAAAAATATTCGCTGCTCGATATTTTTTCTCGCTCGCATCTGGTACGATATGCCGAGTGCGAGTGAAACGTGTGAGTGACTCGTATTGCTCAGTCAGCAGCGAGATACCGCCGAGAGCGTTGTCATTTACACGTCATACCATGAATAACTATTTTATTCTTTTGAAGAATTCAATAATATCTTGACTTGAAATGCTTGGGGTATCTGAGACACCCCCTTCGGATGCCGCAGTTGTTTTCGAGCCGTCGTATGGAGGTACAAAAGGTCTTTCAACTGTAGGCGATACTTCGATTCACGTATGATATACTTATCAATTTACGTTTTTTTTATCTTCTACTCTTTGTGAAGGTTTTATAGTAGAATAAACATATTAATTATTAACCCTTTTAATGCCGGAGGGCCAGCATTAAAAGGGTTAATCCACGATAATTCACAAATGATTTATCTTTATCACATTAAATTTATTTAGATAAATATTGTTGATGATCAAACACTCATATAAATACTGAACGATCTATATCTGGTTATTAGCAATCGGGAAGATCGAGCCGAATCCAGGGCGTCGGTTAGAAATATACTAGAAATAATATTCATATATCCTCTTCCCGAGTCCGACCCATGATTTACTGTGTTATTCAATCATATTTGCGGGCCGCCGTCAAAGAGAGCTTGTCCCTTTGAAGATGCCACTCGAGCAATGTTTGAGGACATCAAATGAAATATGTCCGAGTACACGGCCTATACCCGGCTGAATGAAACAAGGGGTCCAAGTCATTAGCCAGGTGACCTCAGGACGACCCGGGGTCCAGTTTTAACTGGACGCGCGTATGTAACTCGAAAAAACATTGAAAAGCGAGATTAATGACTAAAAGTTTTCGATTAGTACCAAAGGAATACATGTGTGCGTGTACCACGTTCAAGTAAATCGTTTCTGCCAGCTTGGACTATACTTATATAGTCAGAACTCGACTTACGCAATTTCTGACTTACGCGTTTTTTTAAAAAAATGCATGCAAACTTTAATCCATGAAGAAAAAAACTAGACCGATACTTGAAGTAGTTCGACCGTATATATATATATATGTATGTAGATTATGTTATGTCCATTAGGTCCAATAAATATGTGTTTATTTTACTTATACCTATGCTTTGAAACTAAAACATTATTGCCAAAACCTTCGGAATCAATTAATCGCGTAAGTCGAAGACTGACTATATTATTATGCGTAAAAAACTATAAAGTTAACTAGTTATTTTTTATGTAATATAATAAATGCATAGGCAAAGCGCATCGACTGCTCTCTGAATGGAATAGTTCGAGAAAGGATCAGAAAGAATGCGGCATTTACCTTATTGAAGAATTGTCCCGCCAATTACCTTGTACAGAATGGAAGAATTTATTACGCAGTGATTCTCAAGTTATAGTATATTTCAAATATAATTTAGCAAAATACTAATAATACATTATTTTCGTTGTGTGCAGAACTTTAATTGGCAGCCCTAAAACCCCCTCAATGATGATAGCAGTGAGTTTAACCTCACCAACGATATAGAGAAGATAATTTCTTTATAATAAAACCAATTAGTACGTTTTCTTCGTCCTTGGTTTTCCATACACGAGCCTGGGATGTAACAACCCACTGTCTCTGTCAACGACGATGGTTTAGAGTAGTTAGGCCTAACCTTTGCTAAATTCAGATGCGCCAAACAATTCTAGCACCTTTTCTACATTTTACTTTCATGGTTAGGGTCACTTTTGTACCCAGGATGAAGCTCTGTCAGACTGGTCAGGTTTTTCCCTCGAAACGCGTTATTTTAAAAATTAAACTTTATTTGTTTAAGATAAGGGAGAAGGTAGAGGGAAAGTAGCATTATCCAAATCTCCGAAAGTCGATGCCGATTAGGCTCTCAACTAGAAGACCCGTAGGACAAATGCCGCATCGGACAGCATGGAGTAGGTCGAGACGCGCGACATCCAGGTGAGTGACTATATTGTAAATTACTGTGGAGAGGCAGGAATTGATGACCCAAAGGTCTTGAAAGAAACATGGTCGAAGAATCATGGTTTGGGTTAGAAAATATGGATAGATATAGAGGATCTGCTTCAAGATACATTGGACCACAAAGTTACAATAGTAAGGAATGATTTCTTGAGTAAGAAGGCCCTCTTGGAACCCGCTAATTTTGCTATAACTGCTGGAGAGTCTTGTCTGGTGGAGATAGCTCTGTACCACAGTTGTTGATCAGACTGGAACTTGGGATCTTGTGATTGGTTTTATCCATCATTGACGGCGCTCCGTTAGTAGACATGCTGATGAGTCTACCATAATCTGGTTGTGTAGATATATGATGATGATTTTGGATGACTTCGTACTTTATGAACACACAAAGGACAGCGTTAGTTGGCTACGTAATAATGGTGCAGGTAGATCTTCTAGGATCTAGACCAACATCGCACGCCTTAACAATAGTCCATAACAGCTACCGGGTGTGCCATTGCTTCTATCCGAACGAGTTTCCGCGTTGCACTACGGCCTGGGACCTGAAGGACGTGGCAAGTTTGTAAGGAGTGGTAATGTGGTGGGAAATGGCTCAAGGTACTGTGGTGGTTATTCCACATGATGGCAACTATTATACTTATTATTTTTAGGCTGCGATATGTCAATATGCCTCGAGGCGTGAACACGCTCCTGCGTTTCTTCCATGACGACTCTGAAGACTCTCCTCTCCTCTTCCTTTGACAATCTCATAGGCACAGTATAACTATTATTTGTTAACGGGCCGACCGATAACATCGCCGACGTCTGGCTGCAGACTCCGCCTTCAGCATCACCGACTTCAGATACAGATTGGCATGCTACCGAAGGCCCCCAGCCGGCCTCTCATCGGAGATCACCAGGAAGTGTGCTTCCATGCAGAGATACACTTGTCATATTGCATCTCGAATATCATAAATAGCTGTCGAAATATACCGTGTAGCAATAATGGGTAACAATAAATGTGTCTTGTTTCTAAAACTGTGTTTGAATTTCCATCACCGGCGAGAGTGAGTTCTCGCCGTGGTCCAAGTCTCGTATCCTTATTTTATTTTCCACGTCTTACGTCTGTAGATGAGTGTTGTCGCGTGTAGGTATTGGACATGGCGGTTGGCACAATCATGGTTTCGAAGATTCTACAGAGTTATGAGGAGCCATGCCGCTATCCATGTGCACTACTATCGCGGAGAGCGCTCTCTAAGAATACATAAATTAAAGGCTGATTTTATTAATGGTAATATAGCTTGAGATAATCAAATATACAACCATCGTTCAAAGCTCTGGCCCCTAACAGATTTCTCAATACAGAACTAGTATACCTTGGGAAGGAAAACCCTAAACGATTAACCGATACTCTTTGAGGAGATCCTTCCCATGATAAAAGGATTGCTATTGCGCGACAAGGTTAACAATCACTTACTAACGCCAGTTAACACCAAGACAAATCCCTTCCTATTTTCTCGGATACAGTCGAGAGGGTAAAATCCGATATCAAGAGCGGCAGAAGATACACATCCAATGCCAGCAATGACCAAGAGAGGAAAAGCTCTTTAAAAAACCGCATACAAAAAAGAGGATCCCTCACGTCACATGTGAGACTTAGATTCTTTTAGCCTCTATCACTATTCGAGAGTTTGTTAATTTTCATACGCTTACCGAGTGGTATTAAGTCCAGTACCGCTCGGCAATGAGGAGCCAGGCCGCTATTCAGGCCAATTCTGTGACGTGTGTGCTACAGGATCAGACCGTCAATTAAATACGAATTGGCCCTAGCCTCGTCTGATTATTATTGTTACAATCCACGCGTTGACAGCTCGGCTCCCGGGCTCATGACTGACGACTTTACCCGTATTTGAAGAGCCTAGATAACCTGAAAGACGACCGTCCACAGTCCTGCATCAGGGTTGGGGCGAACGTGTCTCTCTCAGTCTTCCAGTTGGCAAAGACCCGTGACTAGGTTGATACAGCTCTTTAGTTATCCAAAGGTAGTACATTCAGCCGTTATAAATCCTTAGAAATTTGTATTAAGCCGTAGTGGCAACTCGTTGGGATGGAAGCAATGAAACATTCTCGTATCTGTTTCTAGCTCTTATCGCTGGTCTTACGGTTTACAGAGAGATCCCTTTCTCTGTAAGGTTGGCGAGTCAGATAGTGCCTATACTACGGAGTCAAATATTGATGTTTCTGAGCATTCTATTATTCATATCGTAGAATATTTTAATCTAAATTGCCGAATTTCTGATGCAACGTCAAACGCTGCGGGTCGGCAAATTACCGCCGACACAATTCTGCAACATCACCTGCCATTGTGTCGTCGATCTCTATCACCGTCGGCCGGGTTATACAAAATATGCATATTTAAAATGTCGTACATCTCTGCGGTGAAAACTGTGCTCAATTAGCGCCATTGTCGGACGCCAATTACGGACGCCGAATCGTTCGCCGGTTTCACGTTGGTCATTGTCTCGGCGTCGCCGCGGTCGCACGACCTCGACTATCGCGATCGGCCGTCGTGCGACCATGATCGCAATATAATAATATTATGAAAATGTAATAAGTCACCGCTTTTTGCGGCGCGTCCGATGGCGTTCGAATTATTCTCGTGCGATTATTATTTGATTTGCATTATTTATCTGGTCGGGGCCGGTACACGCCGACACTGGTCGTACACACAGTTATATTTTTAGGAATAATAAGCGGTAGCGCTGAATCGACGACGGCAGCGCGGAACAGAAGCACTGCTTGTTAGTTAGGAATCCGCCTAATTGTTTTTTCACAACTAATTATCGTGGATTCGAAAAAAATGCCGTGAATACATTTCTCCAGATTCCTAGGTCACTTTTCTAAAACAGAAGAAAAAATATATATATGTAGCCTGGTAGCCACTTAGACTGGTCGCGATCATCAGCGCGACACATCTACACGTTTCACTTTTTTTTGACATGCTACTGAAAAGTTTAGATTTTTTTAATGGTTCTATGCCGTGAAGCAATCCGTCGTCGGCGGTAATTAATATATTTTTTCACAGGGCTTACAGATACAGTAGAAATGCAATCCATCGTTTTACAAGGCACCTTCCACCAAAGAAAAACGACATATGCGGATTGTCGCTCTATCCATGCTATGGCTCTGTCTTTACTCACACCAACTGACTGGCCCACTTCTTCTTGGGTCGGCACCCTCATGTCTGAGGATCGTGATCATTCTTGATCCGAAAATTCTTGATTTTGTCTCTCCAGGATTATACTTTTGTACCCAGGATGAAGCTGTGTCAGACCGGTCCGACACAGTTCC